>VMRN01000245.1:0-60936 GCA_010277015.1 Poeciliopsis turrubarensis
TCTTTCTGCGCGATGACCAGCAGTTAATTATCAGTTAATTGTCTGACCTTGGCGTCACACTTCACCACTCTTCCGTTTCAAACCCTTTCAAAATAAAAGCATACATTTTTATATCATTTTCAATAAATACTCATTTTAAATGAGGAAACACAAAATACTAATAAGGTCATTTACACCGACGCTAATTGCATGTGGGGTTCCCCAGGTTTCCATCTTAGGTCCCCTCCTATTTGATACCTACATGCTCAGATAATATGATTAATTACAATACACAGCTCTACATTACAACGACAACTGGGACGTTCCTTCCTCTTTGGTCCTAAAGAGGAAGGAACAAGAGCTAGCACATAGCTTCAGCAATTACAGATAGACACTATTGATCAGCCCCAAAATTTAGTGTAGAGATTAATTCAGACCGAATACTTGAGAGATACATGATGACATTTGCAGAGGTGGCCTTCTACCACGTGAAAAGCATTTCTAGTGTTTAAGGACTTATGTCCAAACAAGATCTTAAGAAATTCTTCTTAAGATGCATTCAGCTTTCGTTGAATTGATTATCAGCGGTGTCTTCACAGGTTTATCTCAAAAGTCAGTTAGATATCTGCTGCAGCTGGTCCAGAACGCTGCTGCTTGGTTTAGGGCAGCCAAATTGTTAAGCCTGTAGAAGAGGGCTAACTTCACTAGAGCTACAAGTTAAAGAAATAATGATCTTTCCGGCTTTGCTTTATGGTCTGTTGTAGAAAGGACTTGGATATGAATGTAATTTTGGAACCCAGTTAACTGCCCCCTGTTGGTGACTTTGAAGATTTTTTTTATCCTTCTGCAGCTCCAGATGAGATCAAGTGATTCTCAAAATTATGACTTTGAAACTCCAAATTAAAACTGACAGCTGAAATCAATATTTAAAAATTATGCATACAAAATAAAATGACGACTTTTTAACACGTAATGAGTCCAATTATGACTTCATCTAAAATAAATTGCATGCCTTTCTAACTAATTTTGTTTTTTCCAAATAGCCATGGTTTTCCCTGCTCTGGTGGCCTTAGCAGACAAATATCTTCCTGAAATGGCCGACAAAACATCACAACTATTTAAAGAGATTTCAGAGAAAATTATTAATGCGGTAAGCTTTCATTTTCATTTTTCTGTATTTTTTTTTGTTCCAGATGCCAGAATTATATTCTAGTGGTCTCACCTGTGCTTTATTTATCAAAAGGCATTTTGTTCTAAAATACTATTTTTAATACACAGATTAACAAAGAGTTCAAAAATAAACATGGATTCATTTTGGCATTAGTCCTGGAGCTCCGGTAAGTTTCAGCGTTAAATCTGTGTTTTTTAGACAGTATGATAAGGACTTACCAATATTCTCTTCCATGTTTTCATTTCAGGGAAATAAAACCAGTAGTAAGGTCAAACGCAGGCAACGTTGAAGCATCAGTCCAAACCATCTATGAAGCAACGTCTGACGTCACAGAAGACACTGTAGCAGAAAATATGAAAAATGTCATCTGCGAAACCTGTCCACTGCAAGGAAACTTTACATGTGGGTTTAATATAAATATGTACTTCTTAGGATTCTAAGATCTCTGAGGAATTTAGATATCAGTGATGTTCTTGATTTTATGCGCTTGTTATGTCATAAAATTTGCTGATCCCCTCAATCTTCTTTTTTGTTCCGTTTAAAGTGAAAGACCTTTGTGGTTCCGATCCATGCGACGTAACAACTACAAAGTGCAGCCCTACAGTGGGCAGTTTCATGTGCACATGTTTAGATGGTTATATTACATCAAACTACAGTGGAAGATTATGCATGGGTAAGGATATTTAACAATCAAGAGAGTTGAAATATTTCACTGTGCACTGATTATAGTGTAACTTTCTGTACTTTAGCATGTCCCCCTGGTGAGAAAGCTGTGAACAACAAATGTATAAAGTAAGTTCATCGACCTGATTTTCTGGCTTTATGGTTTTCTCCAAGTACAACAGTTTCAAGTTAAACATTTTCATTTATTTTTTTCAGATGTAGTTTTGGTCGTTCTGGCATGAACTGCGAGGATGGTGAGTATACAGTGGTGAAAATCAAAGCATGTACATCAAGATATTTATTGTTATGTTTGTAAGAAGTTTTAACATTTCTTAGGAGTGACTGACTTTAGCTGTGTTGGATGATGCCTGGCATCGTCCACATGAAATTCTGCAATTTCAGGATGTTTTTTTAGACTTTAAACCTCAGAGGCAAAGGTACAGCCACCTGCTGCTGTATCTGTCTGTAGCTGCAAAGTCCAATAAAGTCCAACTATTAAAGTATTTGTATAGAAAATGATCAAAGTAATGTTAAAACAAAACAACATTGACTAAATAACTATTGCATTTTTTTATTTAAAAGCTTCGGTGAAAACATTTAAATGCACTTTTGCAAAGTTTTGATGCAAAATGTTCTCTAAAATGTTATGTGATCTTGTTGTTTCAAGAGCATAGAAATTCTGAGATTAATTAGTGACTCTGTTGTTTCGTAGACTCGTTGTTGATCCTTGTGATCGTTTCACCTGTTCTCGGATGCCTGCTTGTCGTCTCGTTGATCGCTCTGCCGCTGTTAGCAAGAACGTAAGTTAGAACCTTGTCCATTTACCACCTTAGTGACTTTTTATAATTACCTCTCTCTTATTTGTTTGTTTTTTTCTAAAGCTGTATTCTAGGTGTGCGAAGTGCTTTTACAAATTAATTACTGCTGCCCATAGAAATCTAACTATTAGCACTACACAGTAGGACAGACAGTTTCAGTACTCTTCTATTTTTCAGATTCAAGAGAAAAATGTCCAAGGGCAAAGAAAAAGAGATTTGGAAACCGTACAATATCCCTTCCTTTGACAAGGATCCACCATTCTGCAGTAGCAGTGCTAGCTTTTTCACTTGTGTCAAAGAACCAGAAAACACGCTGGCAAATTCTGGTGTCCCACCAATCCCACGCGCCAAACTCAGCAGCAGCTGGACCGGCAAGATCAACTCAGAGATTTCTCCAAGCAGCAGCCAACAGAGCTCAACTTCTTCCAGGAGAAACACTGTGAGTCCACCTCTGCACAAGACATTGCAAAGGCAAACATCTGCGATTTATTAACTTGCAAATTCTCATGTCCTCTTTTGTCCTGCAGCAATTCAGCAAAAGTCAAAATGACATGTTTTTATTCTTCCCAGATTGAACCAGACAGTATCCCCTACAAGAAAGTCCTATCTATAAGAAACCCTTACGCCCAGAATCAAACCTCAGACCAGACCAGACTCTAATTAAGGAGAAGGAAGTTGGATCTCTGTAGGAATTCCTACAGTGGTGTTTATCCAAAGATACTGCATTACATTGGAACTTCTTCAATGTAAAAGATGTAAACAGGAGTGTTTCAACAGAAACCTGCAATTTTAGCTTGTATTGTGTGACAAATAATCAGGCCTGTTAAAAGCTGCCTTAAACCAGTCTGGCTTTCATTATTAAAATCATAATGTTTGGTTTTTAATCATTTTACATTTTAATCACCCAGCCTCTCAGTTCTTGGTGTTAAATGCACTGTTGATTCTGTTTTCTTTCTGACTGAGCAAAAAGACACCTGATAATTTCTTTTTTTATTATTAATCTATGAATATACTAGAGTTGTTTTCTGTAAGCATTACAAGTTTAATTTGTGCCTTAGTTTTATGTTTATCTAAGTTTTTGTCAATGAGATCAACAGGAGATTTCTTTAAATCTGTTAATGTGTTTCATGTAAAAGGAAAATCGTCACAACTCCAATGGTTTGGGATATTTATCAATGTCTGCATAACTTTTTTTATTTTCTGTGGTCTAGTTACAAACCAGTGATGCATAACATTTCATTGCTATGACTTTGGTGTATTATAGCTCACTGCTAATGGCACCTCACTGAAAATGCATGTGTGTTTGGATAAATGAGATGAGAACAAAGATTCTGTTGTAAAGCACTTTAAGGAGTGTAGCTGGCTAAAAAGGTGCAATATAAGTACAATATACTCAACTTTTTATTTGTCTAAATGTGTTAAAGCTTGTTATATTGTAATAATTTAATTTGACCAGTAGAGGGCTCCAAACTTCAGGTTTTACATAAATTATATATTTTTTTATCTCTCAGAATAAAAAGGAATGCAATTAAAGATTGTGGTAATGTGGTATTTATTCTCTTAGTATTAAAAGACTAACCATATTTCAGAGCACATTAGTTGGTTTTGGGATCATCAACCAAAATCAATACCTTCCTGTCATTTTCATTGATCCCTACACATATTAATACGTGTACGTTTAAATATGCATTATTCTTTAATGTCTTCCGGGTTACAAGGACTATTAATTTCTATTCATTTTAGTTCAGTTCCTTTATTATGCTATGTTTTTATGGATACATAATTGATTGTATTTTCCAGTGGCTAAAGTTCCAGGCTTGTCCAATGAAAGCCTTTATTTCTATGCCCGGTTCCAGCCTCTTTGAGCATTATTTCATTTTATTATGTCATAATCTCTTAAACATACCTGGAGTGTTGCTTTTATTCTTTCTTGCATGTTTGAGGAATCCTTGAATCTCCCATGCAACCATTCAAGGGGTGCCAATACTAAAGCAACCCTAAATGCTTGCTTTATGGGAGCAAGGAGGAGCTCTGAAGCAGTCTCCAGCAGAGCTACTGCCTGACAGAGAAGTTCCCTCTCAGCTCCAGCAGAGAACCACCTGCAGCAATTAACAAACAAAAGAAAAAGCAGGAACTTCTTAATTTCAGGGCATCGTTATGTAAGCGCTATGGCTTTATTATTGCAGGCCATGGCTGTGATGTATATAATGCATCAGTTCCACACTATAAAGCTTACCAGAAATCGTCTGCACTGTAAACAGCCATCCTCCACTGCATTCCTAAAATTACAGGCAGACTACAATTCTAAAGCAGCGCAGAAAATCAACATCACAACTTCTTCTTTTCGCTGATTCACCCGGTAGAAATTGTAGCTGTAAATCTGTAGACCAGATTTGAATGGAGTGGAATGAAAAGCACAGGAAGGCAGACAGTATGCCTCACAGTGTAAATATGAATACTGAGCACCAGGGGGCGCTCCTTTCATTAAGACTGGATTTAGACCGCAGGTGTGTCTTTATTTCATCCCAGCTGTTCATTACAATAATTTGCAAGTCTTGAGTTCCTGTTTCTCTTTATTCTTTATCTTCATATTTTGTATTTGGATAAAATTTTGGTTCATCTCATTCATCAAAACTTAATTAAACCTGAAAAACAACTCTAGTAATTTAAAAAATGAAGAAAACAAATACATATTTTTTTTATGTTTATACTTATTAAGTTTTCAAAATACAACATACATAAATCATACACGAGAATGAAGCATATTCATTCTGCAAGCTGCAGAATGAATATGCTTTTGTTCAGTTGAAAGGAATCATGTCTTTAAGATCCATTAACATACAGAACTGGGAGATTGGGTGACTGAGATTGTAATTATAAACTGGTTTATGACAACAGAGTGGAGTATAAGAGTCACACAGTAGCAGCTAAAAGTATTAAGGAACATATGATACAAGCTGCCACATTACATTGCACATCTTAGCTGAAATGCTTCTGTTTGCATGTTTTAAATCAAAATGGTTCTAATAAATTACAGTGTTTGTGGAAAAACACCACTATAGGAACCCCTGAAGTGATTCAGCTTCCCTCTGGTCTTGGATCTGAGCAAAAGGTTTTGTGTCTCAGTTCGGGACATTGTTGTTCTTCTTCTTGAGTTAACTCTGGGAAAATGACACCATGTCAACTTGGTTGTCATCAAATGCCTGCAGCAGAGAAGAAGAGACGTCCAAATTTGTGAGTAAATAAAACAAATATTTATCTTCACGCGGTCTTGTTGAGAGGTATACCCACTGAGATTTCCTCATTGTTCTGCTGGGTCATCTCCAGGATGTCCCAGTTGTTGGCCCATGGGAATTGTGGGGCCCCAGAGTTTTCCAGGCTGCTTACTGGCTCTTTAAGCCAGGTGTAATAGCCATTGCTGATGCTGAACAGTGGGCCTTTGCCAAGAGATGGCATTTTCATCGGTTTCCTAACGTCCTCCTGTTTGGTCCTGAAGAATTTAGTCCTCTTAAATCTGAGAAAAAGAATAAGAAAGTTATGCAACAGTATCTCCCCTGCTTCATTTTGCTTAAGGTTAGATTTCTATAACTCTCTGTAACTCATTTGTAAAACCACCCAACTTTAAAATGGCTTTGCACATATTACATAGTTTGCAGTCTAATACAAAAGTATGAATGCATTTTTATAAAAAGGACAAAGGTGATTATAAAAGTCACTAAAGTGATAAATGAACAGGATTCAAACTTACTTTTTCACTACCACCAGCAGAGCGATTAACGTGACGACCAGCAGGAATCCGAGGACAGAGGAAACAATCACGACGATCAACAATCGCTCTAACAACAGAGAAGCAGAAGCAGATTTTATCATAACCTTAAAAATTCATTGGAAAAAGAAAAAAGTACCATATATTTCTGTTTCAGTGGACGTTAATATTGATTTTATAGCTTTTTAAAATAAGACTTTTGTATTATTACTGGCCTTTGTTTGTCAAACTAACAGAAATATTTTCATTTGCATGTGGCTGGTTGTATCTTACATATTTCCGGAAAGATTTTTAAACAATTTCCCAAAGAAACATGCTGAAGTTACGTGAAAATTCCTCACAGTGGTAATTTGTTGTGTGGAAAATGTGACACACCACCCAGGGCACCTTCGCAAAAGTCAGCTGAATTAGAAAAATGGTCCGATGCTGTCAGATTAATAGTGAACGCCATAAAATTTGAAATTATGTTGCATGCTGTAGCTGGATTAGTGAGGACAGAAAGCTCCAGGTCGAACCTAAATTACAGCACTAAAATTGAACTTTAGAAAACAATTGCCTCAAAATTGTTTTTCCGTTCCATTCAATGGAGTGCATATGAAGCATAAATTTGGTGTTTTCTTTGCAAACAATCCAATAATCTGACTGTCAATCTCTAAATTTAGATGATATTCTAAGTCCAAGCTCTTGTCTGGTTTGAGTATTCTTCTGTATACTCACCATCCTCGCAGTTGAAGCCAGTATGACCAAAGTCACATCTGAAAAGAAGAAATTGTTTTATTTGAAACTGTTGTGCTTTCAGAAAACCATAAAGTCAAACAGTCAGATTGATGCACTTACGGTTTACATTCATTGTTCACAGCTTTCTGACCAGGGGGACATGCTGAAGTACAGAAAGTTACGCTACAATTAGTCCAGTGAAATATTTCAACCCTCTGGATTGTTAAATATCCTTACCCATGCATAATCTGTCACTGTAATCTGTTTTAATGTAGCCATCTACACAGCTGCATGTGAAACTGCCGGCTGCAGATTTACATGTTGTAGATGAATTGTCACACGGGTGGAAATCACAAAGGTTTTTGGCTTTCGAATGGAACAGAAAAGAATGTTGATGATATCAGAAAACTTCATAACATAACATGCACATGCAATCCAGAGCATCTTCAGACTTAAAGTCTTGACAATAATCATGACATTTAACACCAACAACATTTTTTGTTCATGCAGAGGTGCCATTTTTCTTAAAAATGTTAAAAATAAGTATGTTGTAAAGAAAAACTAAGACAAAGCTAAACAATAGAAGAAAAGAAAGAAGTCAAACAAGCTCACAAACAAAAATGAAAACCTTTTCAGATTAATTTAGTATAGATATTCTGGATAAGTGTAATGAATGTCCTACTTATAAAATAATTCAGACTAGAATCCTTAGAATCCTTAGAATAGGAACATATTTGTTTAAAACCCACATGTAAGTTTTCCTGGCAATGGACAGCTTTCGCAGGTTAGATTCATCATTGTTTCTCTTATGAAAGAATTTCACACTTTAAGTGAATTATATACACAGTTATTTTAATGGAGCTAGGCATATTAAATTATTGTGTTTGTGAAATACCTGAATTACTTGTAGGCCCTGAAGTTGTTTGGCCTCCTGCTACTGTAGTTGTCGTTGAAGCTGCTGCAGTCGTCGTAGTTGGAGCTGCTGTAGTTGTAGTTGGAGCTGTTCTAGTTGTAGTTGGAGGTGCTGTGGTTGTTGTTGGAGCTGCTGTGGTTGTAGTTGGAGCTGCTGTAGTTGTTGTTGGAGCTGCTGTAGTTGTAGTTGGAGCTGCTGTAGTTGTAGTTGGAGCTGCTGTGGTTGTAGTTGGAGCTGCTGTGGTTGTAGTTGGAGCTGTTCTAGTCGTGGTTGGAGCTGCTGTAGTTGTGGTTGTAGCTGCTGTAGTTGTGGTTGGAGCTGCTGTAGTTGTAATTGGAGCTGTTCTAGTTGTGGTTGGAGCTGTTCTAGTTGTAGTTGTAGCTGCTGTAGTTGTTGTAGGAGCTGCTGTAGTTGTTGTAGGAGCTGCTGTAGTTGTTGTTGGAGCTGCTGTAGTTGTGATTGGAGCTGCTGTAGTTGGAGCTGCTGTAGTTGTTGAAGTTCCTGTCACTCCCATTTGGGTTGCTGCTGTAACTGTCGGGGGAGTCGGTGTTGATAGAGCTATTGCAATAACAAAAACAGTGCCAGTAAATGCATGTCATCTTTAAAGAATAAACCTTTTTGGATGTTTTTAGATAAATGGTACAATGTATTTCTTTTAATTTGGGTTTCTGCATTTCAGGCTGTAGACATTAGCTGTGTTTGAAAACAAATGTTGCTTGTGCATTAAACCGGGAAATGCCAGACTAGAAGCAATATCTCAACTCAGTTGATTGTTTATTTGTTTTTGATGTTTGGAGTAAAGTTTGTCTGGATTTTGAATTTCTTGCAGCTTGAGGCGCTCATTTAAAAATAAGATACCATGGTTGCTTCTTTTATGTTCTAAGGGCTAATTTCTGTTACAAGAACTACATAAGGAAATAAATATTTTCTAATAGTTATAATATGTTAAAATATTAACCTGCCTTACTTGTAATCCTTTGGAGACTGCATCTAACTAGTACACAAATAATCTGTTCCTGCTCAATAATTTTTAAACAAGTTAAAAATAATATCTGAAAATGTAGCCACTTACCAATAGAGGCAACAGAAATCAAAAGGATCACAGTCATGATCAATGTTTCAGCCATTGCAAAAACAAAAAAATAATAAATGGAAGGACAAACCCCCACAAAAAGACTGAAAGCAGTGTGAACTGTGTGTGTATGACACCTGAGACCTGGAAATGTACAATGAATGTGAAATCAAACCTGAAGGGGAACTTATAAACAGTACCGTCTCTTCCCAGGGCGTTGATAAGCACTAAATGGGTTACCAAAAAAAGAGACCATGGTTTGTTTGTTTTTTGGGGGATGGTTTGATTTCGCCATCGAAAATCATAAACTGCATCTGCCATATATTTTAGGAAGTGTCACAGATTAAGGATATGGGTCAAAATACCATCAATAAAATGAAATATGTAAAAAGGAAGTTTATTGTTATGATGGAAAAAAAAACTATCTTAAATCAATCTAGAGTTTTCTATATGGGTCATACAACACGCTAAGTGCTTAATATTCATATCAAAGTGTATGGAAAGGTAAACTTTTTATCGCTGTTTTGGTACATTTTCTACATAACAATGAATACAGTTTTATTATTTGTACATTTGACCTCATGAGCTTTAAAAAATGTTACATTAAATCAGAAACTGTTTGTTTTTTAAAGACTTTTAACTGAGGCAGGTGAAGGAGACAGTCCAAAAAGACGATATAATTATTAAAAAATAGGCCACTTTTGACTTTAGAGGACAGATTTTATTTTTCATGCTGTTTCACTTCCTTTCTCACGAATCTGAAATCATAGACTGTATCTGCCTTTGACTTTATAGGTCACAGAAAGATGATCATAATAAACAAGAGGAAGAAAGGTAACATTCCCTGTCTCGTTTATTATTTTTACAACTTCCCCACCTGTAATCTGTTAAAATGGAAATAATTTTTAAGAGTGATTTATTTGCTAACCTACATACATAGTTAATGAAGTTGACTTTTGACCCAGGAAATGGCTAAAGGCAAATTTTTTGCTACATTAAAAATCCTTAATTTGTTGAATGTTTCGTAAGAAAATAAAACTCAAAATACTTCAAAAGTTTGGGAAATGAAAGATTCTGAAAATAAGCATTTAGATTGACTATCATTCCTAAATTTATAATTTTCAACCTATGCATCAAAATGATTCATTTTAAGAATAATTTCAGTTTGTTTGAGCCACAATCATTCCAACCCGAATTTAGAACATTTCGAATAATTTCTATAAAGCTAAAAATGGAAAAAAATTGGGGGGGGAACTGTTTTTCAGTACAATTTCAGGATGAACTGATGTCATTTTCAAACTCCTTATGTCTGACAGTGATTGCAGTTTGCATTCCTTTTTTTAAAAAACTGCCACTGGAGGGCAACAACGTTTTACTTGATTCTTCATCAAGTTTATTGTCAGAGTGCACTGCCTTTGGATAAACATCACCTTCTCTCCAGCATATCGTTTAGCACAAAAGAAAAGACTTTAACAACAAATTATTAAAGAACAAATTAACTTATTTAACGTGTTTTAGAGCTTTACATTTTGGTGAGTTGAATTTCTAATTTACCGGTCTCCGAAGCTGCATGCTGTTGAGTCTCCAGTTTTTTTCCTGAGTCATTTAGACACTGAAATGACTTTGCTTCTTGTTCCTACTGAAAAGCCATAAACCAGTTGATAAGAACTTTAGTGGCAAGGTGACCACTATAAAAGTCCAATAAAGAATCTCAGCAAAAGCTGCTTATTGTCAGTTTTTACTGAGTGTAAAGATGATAATTTTCCAGTAATGTGGGATTAATATAACATAAAACTGCTGCACATTGCATCTTGGTGAAACTTCCTGGTCCTTACTGGAAAAAAAAAGAAAATATGCGGACATATAATTGTACATGTATATGTGGAACATCAGCTGTAATAAGGAGGGATCTGACTAGTGTTTCCGAACTGATACTGTTCAAGATGACAAATTGTTGAAGGGACATTTCTGCTGCTCCCAGAAAACAAAGACAGCAAACAAAGAAACTTGGATAAGCAAATTTAGAAAACAGTTAACAGTTTATTCATCTAAAGTCATTACAGACGTGTAATGATTCACAATTCCGCATTTAGAAAGACACTGGACAAAAATGGCTTTTATGAGAAAGTCCCAAAGTGAAAACACTAGTTATCCAAAAAAACAAATGTGTCACATTTGTAGGAAAATGTGACACCTTTGGCACAAAACTAATCTTTGGTACAAAACTAATAAAGAATTTCAGAATAAGAACAACCTGGAACTGATGCTGCCAACGAGAAAATAATGCAGGAAAGTCCACCAATGTGACTGAATTAAAACAATTCTGCCAAGTAGAGTAGGCCAATATTCAAAATACTTTTTCACATCATTGATTAGCCTTTCTTTAGATACTTTTGAATTTTTGGTGCATTATGACTTTCCCACGTGGCATTTGTGTTCTGAAAACATTTTAAATTCAGAAATTATGGGAAAGCCTACAGCACAGTACCGAACTTTGGCGTTCAAAATAGAACAGACAAGAACCATGCTAAGCAGTTTGCCACATGCAGTTGTTTCACATTTCTCACTGATGCAGTTTGACCATGTATTTTAGGTAATGATTCACATTTTAGGCACCGTTATATCAAAAGTCATGTGTTGAGGTGTTGTAAAACATCTCCATGAAGCTACAATGTTATGCAATATAACAATCAATTCCCTATTGGGAGGCATTTTGTAATTCATCCATTACATATTAAGCTTAATAAATCCTTGTTTTCATTTTCACTCCGTTTGAAAGAGTTTCTTAAAATTTTTGGAGGCAAATAATAAACATTTCTGTATTTTTGTAATAATTTAATAGCTTAACTGTTTTTTTGTTGTTGTTTTTTTTTTACATACATTTAGGATTTATATAGAGTTGTTTTAAATAATAATCATGAAAAATGATAAAACTCACATAACCATCCACCCATTAATCTCTACATGAAGCTAAACTGATGAGAAAACATTTAATTTGATCAAATATTTAAACAACTTCAATCACATTAATGTTTTGAAATGTGACTGGTTCCAACAGAAAATGATCAAAATCTTCCAGTCACAGGAATTTCAAAGAAATTCTTGATGATTCCTGATTTGTGTCAGGAAGTGGCTGTGAACTTCCTGTCAGAAAGTTACTAAAAAATTAGTGCTTACTCTTTTTTTGCTGGCGTAGACAAGATATTGACAGATAAAAGTTAATCTTAGATGAAGTTTACGCAAAGTAACGAGCCATAAAAACCAGTTTTACTCCGTTGTCACATTACTGATCTGCTGCCTGCTCAGGGTTTTACATCTCAAGCTCAGACTCATTACCACACGTCGAATCATTTGGCTTCAGAGAGTCATGGTTGCAGGCTGAGCATGAGTTCACACACCGGACCGAAATAACAGCTTTGCAGTGAAACACAGGAGGAAAACTGAACGTTTAGCAATGGCCCTACAGGGTCTTCATCTTCTGTCTCTGTTACTGCTGTCCCAAGCAATTCACCTTGTTCAAGGTAAGTACATTTTTCACTTGAAATTCAAGTCATAGTTTAAACTTCAACTTTTGGTCATTTTCAATTAAAAAAAAAATCTATTTATACGAATATTTACCATACAAACATGTCTAAAATCTTTTTAAAGTAGATTAATAACTAAATTATAAACTCAGCAACTGTGTCTTATTTATAGGATTCAATTTCTTAAACCTCTACAGATTATATATATATATATTTTTTTTTTTTCTTCAAAAGAAGTATTTATAAATAAGTGATTTTCAACATATACCTCACTTTCCAAGTCAAAGAATCTAATCAGTGCAATAAATTTCTAATAATGCAATTCTGTCCAGTCTAACTTTAAATTGTGATAATTTATACTACGTTTCATTAAAAAATTTAAAGTAAAAGTTTAAAAATTTTAGATCTGAAGCCCTCTCTCTGATTCAGGGTTATATAAAACAGTTTTGATTCCTGTTGATTTTCATGTAATCTTAGAAATATGAATGTGGGCATAAATCCTGACGTGGTACAAAAACCACAAACACAAGATGAAATATCATTCTGCAAATGCCACACTAATGACAGATTTGAAATTAACAGTGAAGCGTTAAAAAGATCACGAGTTGTCTTTTGTGGTGAAGAATTAACTTTTCTTTAAAGGCCAGATCACATGCTCTCAGGTTCAGATGCTGCACACGGAGTAAATGTAACAGCCATAAACATGGTAATTCATTTGTAAAAGAAACAGTAAAATACATTTTCATTTGAACTAAAGTGACACTGACTTAAAGAATTTTAATAAAATGTCATAAAAATAATAATAAAACAAGACTTTTGGCAGTGTCAGTGTAAAGTCAACCAACGTCAGAGTTCAACTAAACATGTAAAACTTTTGAAGCATTTCAACTTCTCAGATACATTTTTTGCGAGTAGTTTTATCGGATTTATGAAGATCAGAATGCATCTGCCTGACGTCAAATTGTATTTTCTCTCGTCTTTCCCTTTTTGAAGAGACGATAAGAAGAAATATTCCTTTTTTCACTTCCTATTTAAGCCTCACAGACTCAGAAGGCTACATTTTGCTAATTAAACGTTTCCAGATACCCTGATCAGTTGAAAACAGTAAAGTGTGTTATAAATCCTGATATTACACAGTGCCAATTTGTGCCTTTTTTGTTCACTGAAGCATTGCTAATTTATGTTGTACTTGATGTGATGTGCTTTTGTGTCTTCTGCAGGAAGTTGTGCCAGTAATGAGTTTCAGTGCCGAAATGGACAATGCATCGACAAAGCTTGGAGGTGTGATGGAACCAAGGACTGCACAGATGACTCTGATGAGCTGAACTGCCGTAAGTGCAGCTTTGGATTTCAAATTTATCACAAACTGTGAATGAAGAGTGGTTATTTCTTAACACAACAGAAGAGCGTTCTGAGTGTGTAAATAGAAGGTACGTGGACTTCTTTTCTTGGCCTTAATTTTCTATGAAAGAAGTTCAATTACCTTCCATTTAAGCATTTGGATTCCCAAAGGCTGGATGACTGACAATCGACTATGACAGAGAAGACAAGCACAAAAACAGACAAGCAGCAAAATAAGTCAGCGAGGAAAATCTGAAAACCAGTTCACCTGTTTTGTTTCCCTGCTGCAGCACCTCCATCATGCAGTTCACAGGAGTTTAAGTGTGTGACAAGTGGTGAATGCATCTCACTGGGATTTGTCTGTGATGGGGAAGAGGACTGCGTCGACGGATCTGATGAACAAAGAACCTGTGGTACAGTTTACAAGTTTAATCTTTAATTTCAAAAAGAAAGATTTGAGGTTGTGTTCCTGTTTCTTAGGGTGAAAATAGGTTCTAAAACTGCCTTAAATTACATGTAATATCATGTTAACCTGCTAAATTACACAGAAACAATTTGCAGTGATGCAAACCAAAACCACTAGATGGCCCCGTTATCTCATTGTAGACTTTTCTTGCACAGGAAATTCAATAAATTGAACTCAAAGCCACAACTTATGTCTCTGTCCATAAAGAACATAGGCAAATAAGTAAATTGTATTAATCATAAGTCTTAGGAAACACTATTTGCATGTGTTTATTTCTACATATTGTTGTATTAAATAACACTGGAGTTATTGCAAATAACTCCAATAACTTTTAAATTGAACTGAGGAATGACCTCTAAATCATCATTTTGTTTTATGAAAACATGACTTTGAAGTATGTGTCTTGTTGCAATATCACAAATGCAAAGAAAGCCCCTGACCCAGTTCTGTTTCAGGCGGTCGCACCTGTAGGCCAGACCAGTTCACCTGCCAGGAGGGCCAGTGCATCCCCAGCAAATACAGATGTGACCGAGTGACGGACTGTGTGGACAACACTGATGAGAAAAACTGCAGTGAGACTTTAGTCTTTAATGTCTGCTGATCCTGTCATGCTTGTAGTTGCATTTTTCTGCTGTCAGATGGTCTCCAGTGTTGTCTCAAACTTAGTTAATTTCTAATATTTCCATAGACTTAAGCACTTCACCTTTTCTTTACAGATTATCCTGAATGCACACAGAAGACATGTGCAAACGGAGCCTGTTACAATAACTCCCAGCACTGCAATGGGCTTCTGGACTGCAGAGACGGATCTGATGAGACCAACTGCAGTGAGTAGACAGCAATCAGCATCATGCTCTATTTGATCAAAGATGCTTCCAACACATTTCTATGGTATTGAAGTTAGGCTTGCAACAACGTGGATGTGGTTTGCACTTCAGGGCTACAGCACATGTACCCTATCCCAGCTTTGAGAATAAAAACAAGTGTCTGGAATACCTAATGTTTTGTGAAACTCCTGAAGTATTTAGACAGAAAAAGGGCAAAGTGAAAATGGGGTGGGGGATGTTTGGGTAAATTAAGACAACAATAAGTCATTTGGTCCTGTGTGGGAATTTGGCCTGGTTCATACTGCTGGAGGATGGATTACGGGGCCGGATGACCATTTTAGGAAGCCGGTTGTTCCGCCTGAATGTTGCATTTTAAAAGTCAAGGGGTCAATATTTCCTCTTGTCTAATATTGATAAGAAAACACTCCGCATTTAAACCAAGGAAACGGTAAGTATGGTTGCGTTTATAAACAGTAAATGGATAGATGTTAAATTTAGGCATACTTCGCATTTCCGTTTTTTAAACGCATCAGTGTCTTGACGAACAAACTACGGGCGCCATATTGGATTAGCTTCGGTTGATGACGACGCAGGATTTCTTTTAATTTTATTTTCCTGTAAAAGTAAGGTAATTAACTCTTTCTTTCTGCTATTTATTTTTAAATAAAATACACATATGTCAAAATACGTATATTTCAAAATA
Organism: Poeciliopsis turrubarensis; assembly: GCA_010277015.1. Lineage (NCBI taxonomy): Eukaryota > Metazoa > Chordata > Actinopteri > Cyprinodontiformes > Poeciliidae > Poeciliopsis > Poeciliopsis turrubarensis. Next base: position 15,961 of record VMRN01000245.1, read on the forward strand.
CATATATTTTGAAATATATGTATATACAAATACATATATACAAGAACATGACGGTTAACGGTTAAGCGGTTTCTTTAGCTTTGAGATTGTTTATGATCATTAAGACCAATTGAACATCTGTACATTCAAATAATGTAACTAAATCAATTTAAAAGCACAATATATATTTAAACTTAGTCCAATGTATCTCATGAACTGTTCAATTTAATTCAGTTATAGGAAGCATATTTGTAAAAATTAGCTTGCATTGATACAATGCTAGTTGTTTGGTCAAAAATGATTTTCTAAAGTGTCTGTAAGACTAGTAAAGATTATGTTTTAGATGTTTATTATTGTTTAAATACTAAAGTAAAAATAAGTGGTGACGAAGAATAATGAAAGTGTCATCTAATCAACTACTATTCAAGCTATTAATGATGTGATATTGTAAATAATATGCATTTAGATGAAGCTCTGATTGCCAGACTGAAAGCACCTTTTGAAAATTATAACCTTGAAGCAGGTATTAAATACATTTTAAGCTCATATTTCTGTATTAAAAATGTGATTTTATTGGTCTGATGTATAATATTTAAAATTTTTCTTGAATTTCTTCACATTTGTCCCTTACAATATGTAACAAACACTAATATCCAATCTGGATACTCAGGCAGCATTTATTCTTTGTTTATGAAGTGGCATACTGGTTTAATATCTTACTACAATACTGTTTTTGTTTTATTGTCCAGCCACTCAGCACTGTCCCATCCACCAGTTTGAGTGTGCAAATGGCTTCTGTGTGCCACATGCGTTTGTGTGCGACCACTGGGATGACTGTGGAGATAACAGTGACGAGCAAGACTGTGGTAACTTACATTTCTAAAGAAGTGGCAACAAGTGTGCAATCTACCTACTGACTCCCATTAAACATCTTCGCCTTGCAGAATATCCAACCTGCAAAGGCAACGAGTTCACTTGTTCCAGTGGCCGCTGTATTCCTCAGAGCTGGGTGTGTGACAAGTTCAACGATTGTGGAGACTTCAGTGACGAAAGTGGATGTGGTGAGATTCTTGTGGACTTCCATTTTGCCTGTCTATCATTCTACTTAAAGCTCTGTGAAGAGAGCATCCTTTCACTAAATTTAACTGAAATAAGTTTGAGCTACTCTAGTTTGAAATCTAAGAATAGTTGTGGTTGAAATTGGTAATTTTGCTTGCTATATATTCGATAAAACATAAAATAGTTTGTGATTTGTGAAGCATTAATTGTTTTAATCTCTTTTTTTGCTTTAAAATCAGTTTACATTTTAACTCAGTAAAATCACCCTAATTTTAGTTTTTATAACTTAATAAAAGGTTTCAAAAGTCCCAAACAGTGTTTTATATAATGTGTCATTAGCTTTAAGTAATGCTGTGCATGTACAGTAGGTGATGCAGTTTTTAAGATGCAAAAACTTTTCTATCCCTCTCTTTTTAGTTTTTTTAAATGTTTTTTTTGTTGTTTTTTTTTTTTTTACAAAATAAACAGTTTTAAATGTACTTATTAAGTCTCACAGTTAAAATGTGATTATTTTAAGTATTGTTAGAATTTGACTGTTATAGTTCATTTAATGTAAAATTTCTCAATCAGACATTTTGAAATATAACAACTCAGGGTGTTATAGCATAACAACTGATTTTATTATAAGACGGTGTGACATTGAGAGTGTTAGTAGTTGTTATCACATTTTAAGGCATGATATCAATGTGAAAACTTCCTTTATAAGATTTGGTTTGTTGAAATATTCCCTAAAATGGACACTTTTTAAATATTTGGGGGTGTTTTTCCGACTTTCAGATAGTGATTCTCGGGACTGTTACCCTGGTGAGTGGGGTTGCCCAGGCTCAACTGCATGCATCCCAGTGGGTAGTGTGTGTGACGGTAAACCTGATTGTCCTGGAGCAACAGATGAGACCAACACCACAGCACTTCAAACATGTGGTAAGTTTTTGGATGGAGATTTTTTAAAAAAGGGAAAAAATCAGCACTGATAGTGTTCAATTCAACATGATTTAAGAAAGTATTAAGTATATTTAAGATGTTGATTAGTATGAGGAAACCTAAATGATTTTACCAAAAGCATTATATCCAAACTTCATTCCCAAAACTATTCTCTAAAGGTTAACCATTTATCCATAAACTGCAGGGATCCAGGTCTAAATGCAAATGTACAGTTTCAGCACATGCTTTTTACTGTAAATTAAGGTGCTAAGGTCTTCAGCGTGGTGTATAGAACTCCCAGCTTATCACTTTGTAAGATCATATTGTCATCATAAAGACTATCTGCTTTCACACACTCCCGGTTTAAGATTAACCTTTGTTGGTTTGTCATTCGCAGTAAATCATCGCAATGATTCTGGTCACGTTGATGCTCTTGTGATAATGTTCTCTATTATCTTCTTCCTTGGTGATAACAAGCTTGTAAAAAGAGCCATTAAACATATTTTGGATTTTATTCACAGGTCTGAACCGGTGCTCTGCCTTGAGTTGCGAGTATCTCTGCCACCCTTCTCCCCAGGGTGGCACATGCTACTGCCCTGATGGATATATAGTAGCTAACGACAGCCGCTCCTGTTTAGGTGAGTCACATGTTCTTATTTTTATACATGTGTGGATTCCTCGCTACTGTGTAAAACGTTCTGGAAGTCTGCAATGAAATGCTTTCAGTGTGTTTTTTTAATTCTTGATTATGAGTCAGCATGGAAGAGCTAAATTTGCAGCCTTAATTTCACAGCTGTCTGGTTATAGATCCTTGGTGTTCACCCTTTACACATAAAACGTGACTGTTTGCTCTGCTGCACAGACTATAATGACTGTGAGATATGGGGAATCTGTGATCAACTCTGTGAGGATCGACCTGGGACTCACCACTGCAGCTGTGCAGATGGATACTTCTTGGAGCAGGGACAGATCTGCAAAGCCAATGTGTCAGGTACACAAACATCAGATTTAGATCTCACTCTACACACTGTAAAATGTTTGAAGGTAATTTAACTTGAAAACAAAAGTCCACCGGCTACCTTGAAAATACAATATACGTCACCAAGAAAACTGTTTGGGTTTTAACTCAAATTAAAGTTTATGAAGTTAATTTAACAACAAGAGACAAGTTGTCTAAACATTGTTTTTTAAGTTCAATAATCTTGAATTGTGAGTTTTACCTTAATATTGCAATTCAAACATTCCAGGTGTGCTTTTGATGAGGGGATGACATTGCAACATGATGTAAAGCTCAAAAAATTAGATTTTATGTAATATTGCCACTTTAAAAATGAGCATGAGGTAATTTTTACAGTTTTTCATCTTCAGTTTTATGCAAGATGTTTGTGTCAAAAAGATATTTCTCCCCAATTTGACCCAAGCCAATATTACAAGTTAATATCCCAATAGAGTTTTTAGTCTGAGAACTGTTACGTTTGCATAGAAAATGTGTTTTTCTGGGATGCCTTTGAAATGAAATGTGTTTTACATATCTTTGCAAAAAAGTGTGGCAAAAATTATCTTTAAAAGATAAATTTAATACAGTTGAATGTTCCATGTCTCACAATTTCTCTTCCAACTTTATCATTATCTTTTTTACGTTTAGGTGGGCTGCCACAGCTCATTTTTACAAATGGGGGTGATGTGATGATGGCTGATATTCATGGGCGCTTTGTCAGAACTCTGGTGCCGGCCCAGGGCAGAGGTTACGCCGTTGGGGTGGCTTACAACATTCGGAGCAATGTCGTCTTCTGGAGTGATACAAATACAAAAAAGGTAAGTCTGGTTCAGTGTCTGCTTGTTTTTCCTCCAAACAGGAGGAAAGGAGCTTACCCTAACCCTAACTCAAACCAACTCCTTAAATCTCTTTGCTAGGTTTATTCTGCCAGCTATAACGGGGAAAACATCAAGGAAATTCTGACCACTGCAGTCCCAAATGTCCAAAATCTTGCAGTGGATTGGATCAACTTTAAACTTTATGTTTTGGATGCAACTCTGGAGCGAATTGATATGTGTGACTATGATGGAGGGAATCGAGTCACGCTGGTGGCTGAAAACTTAGAAACTCCTCATGGCCTTGCCCTGGATCCTACAGTGGGGTGAGTCAAATCGAATATTTTCTTGACGTCTTGGAGCCCTGTGAGATTCCTGGATGTGTTTGTTGTTGCACAACTTCTCCCTTCAACCTTTGCTTCCTGTTTGCAGCTACATGTTTTTCTCAGACATGGGTGTGAGCCAGGAGAAGACAAAGCTGGAACGGGCCTTCATGGACGGCAGTAACCGCGTGGAGCTCATCAGAAGCAGACTCGGCACACCCACTGCGATCACCCTAGACATCATAACAAAGAGGGTCTACTGGGCCGACAGCCACTTTGACACGGTGGAGACGGTCACATACAACGGTTTGGACAGGTCTGTGATTTTTCTGCTTTTCTTGATATGTGTTGCGTCTCTCGAAATGACATCTGAAAGTGTGGCTGTTTTTTTTTTTTTTTTTTTTTTTTTTTTTCAGGAAAATGGTCCTCAACGGTGCAACACAGTCGCCACATCCTTTTGGGATGGCTGTTTTTGAAAACCATGTCTTCTTCACTGACTGGACTAAGATGGGGGTGATCAGAGCCAATCGCTTCAACGGGACCAATCCCACTCTCCTGTATCGTACGGCCAATCGACCAGGACACGTTGTCGTCTCGCACTCTGTCGTTCAGCCTTTTGGTAGGAATACACTCGTTTGTCTTGAAACAACAAATCAGTCTGATTATGAGAGGTAATTCCATTTGTTTCTTGTTGCAGTGATGAACCCGTGTGGTAGACACAATGGCGGCTGTCAGCATATTTGTGTTTTAAGCCACCGTACAGATAACGATGGTTTGGGCTTCCGCTGTAAATGTCGCTATGGTTACGATCTGGGATCCGACCGTCATAGCTGCTTTAGTGAGTTTCCCTTTTCTTCCTGGTTGTGTTCCAGGTTCTGCTTATTTAATGATGAAACTGTTGGATACATTGTAATTACTTTAAACATTGAATTGAGTTTGTGACCGCAGTCTTTCTCTTTCCACAGAAATTAAGGACTACTTGCTGGTGGCTTCCTCTGTGGCCATCCGGGGAATCCCTCTGAACTTATCTCTCCAGGAGGACGTCACTCTTCCTCTGAATGGACTCGGATCCTCTTTTTCTGGCTCTGCTGTGGAATTTGACGGGAATGAAGAGGCTGTGTTTTACAACGACAGATCCAAAGGACTCATTTACAAATCCAACCTCGATGGGACCAGTCAGTATACGAGGCATGTTTTGTGGATATTGCTTGTAATTTTGGGTCACTTCTTACTCCCTTGTTGTTTGAACCCCATCAGCTCAGCAGATTTTGACTGGGAAGAAAGTGGGAAGTGTTGATGCAATGGCTTATGACTGGACCTCCAAGGTTTTGTTCTGGACCACATCAACGTACAGGGCAGTGGTGGCCTTCAGAGTCACAGACAAGTCCAAAAAAGACATTGTTACTGGGCTCAGATACCCAAAGGGTATTGCGATTCATCCAAGTGCAGGGTGAGTGCTTCAAATAATGAAGAATACATGGATTTTATATGACTGACCAGCAGAAAGGGTTCACTGATGACAATTCAGTTTTCTTGTTTTTTTTTTTAGATAAATTTGTAAGTTCAACTATGTATCTTTATTCAGTTCCTTTTGCCCACATGCCTATAAATTAAATTCAGTGTAAATTCACCTAATTCATAAGCATGATCTAGTCAAAGTCCAGTCTGTAAATCTAATTTAGAATTTAGAATCTGTGGCAAAATTTGAAAAATGATGTTCACAGATGATTTATATCCATCCTGAATGAGCTTGAGCTACTTTGCAATGAATTGGTGAAAATGCCGGATGCTGCTGTTGACATAAACTTCAAGAATTACAGTTGTAATTGCTGTAAAAGCTGTTTCTACTAAACATGGATTCAGTAAGGCTGTATAAAGATGTGAGGCCCACTTTTTAATTTTTTTTTTTTTTTTTTAAATCCACTATTTATTTTCTCTTCACAATTATGACACAAATAATGTATTATACAAAATTTCATGTCTGTTTCTAATGCTAAAAGGTTTGTAGCATATGATTTACTTTGAATGACTCTGTTTGGACAGTATGCAGTTTATTGCATATTAAGGTGAGTAATGTTTTCATTTTTATAATTTTCATGCAGATACTTGTTCTGGTCTGACTGGTACCGTCCGGCCGTGATAATGAAGGCATTCCCTGACGGCAGCAACGCTGTTCCTCTGGTCAATACAACGCTGGGATGGCCGTTTGGACTCGCTCTGGATTATGTGTAAGGATGACGACGACACCTGCTGTTTGTCTGTGCTCTCCCAACCTTTTTCTTTTGCAATGGGACATGCTGTGTTTCCTTGATCACTGGATGTGATTTCTGTGCTTGCAGAATGGACAGGTTGTACTGGGTGGACTCCCTTCTCGATCAGGTTGGCCACATTAGCATCCAAGGAACTGACAGGCAGACATTCACCAAAATCGGCCAGATCACTCAGCCGTACTCGCTGACAGTTTATTCAGGTGATCTTGTTAATTGCAGCATCATGATTTCAAATTTTGGTTTTAGATTTTTCTCCATCACAACTCTTAAACTATAGCTACTTTCTTCATGTATAAAGATGACTTAATAGTAGATAACCACAGATATAATTGTAGGGTGAAATTATAAAAGAAACATAATAGAAAGTTACATGCATCTTACGGTATTTTAAAAAATAAAATAATAAAGGGTTAAAATAAATTACAAAATAGCAAATTCAAGAAAAAACAAACACTTCCAAATCAAATGTTTCATAACATAAAGATTCTAAGTTTATCAATAGAGAACTTCGATAGATAGCTTCAGATTTCATACGGTGAAATCTGAAGCTGATACTTGCAGTAAATAAAATATATGAGCAGTTTTATGCTTCAGGTGGTCAGTTTGGATTTGTTTGCTGAAATTTCTTTTTTTAATGACAATCATTTAATTTTGGAAGTAAAATGCCTATATATTTTTGTCCTGTAGACTACCTCTACATATCTGACACAAGGACAAGAGCAATCTTTGAGATGAGGAAGAGGGATGCAGGAGGAAGCATAATGATCAGACAAGGAGTCACCGGCATTTTGAACCTCAAGGCCTATTCAGCTGACCTCCACAGCAGTGAGTTCACATAAAGCAAGACACCAATATCTTGTTTAGACACTTAGACATGATTTATGATTTGAAACTTGAATCTATTTACTGGTTCAAGAGACAAGAACCCATTAACTCCCTATTTGTCCTCGCTCCTACAGCCATCAACAGCCGCTGTAATGCTGTGCCCAATGGACTCTGCAGCCACTTCTGTTTCCCAACTCCGTCCTTCAGCCGGGTGTGTGGCTGTCCGTACGGCATGAAGCTTCAGGCCAATCAGAGAGACTGCATCAAGGATGATTCCGTCCCTCCGCCTGAAGACTGCGGTGACTACGCCTTTGAATGCGATGAAGGTCGCTGCAGGCCTAACTCCTTCCGCTGTGATGGCATTTTTGATTGTGTTGACAAGACCGATGAGGCCAACTGCACTGATACTGGTAAATGTGTTTGCGAAGTAGCTGTGCGCAAAATTTAATCACAATGATTTCAATAAATGAGATGAAAGTCTCATGCGTCCCCACCAGGAGCGACCTGCTCTCCGTACGCCTTCACCTGCAACAACAAGCACTGCATTTACTCCAGCTGGCGCTGTGACGGCCACGACGACTGTGGAGACGGTTCAGACGAGGTCAACTGTCCCACTCGTGTCCCAACCACCTGTGGGTCTTCCTACTTCACCTGCGATAACAACATGTGCATCTCCAAGAACTGGGTGTGTGATGGTGACAATGACTGCGGTGATGGCTCTGACGAACAGAACTGCAGTAAGTGTGTCCTTGTCTGTTTAATCTATACACACGTGTGTGATGATTTAAATGTGTTAAAGGAAGTGTGTGTCATTTCCAGATTCAGACATCACCACATGCCCCCCTGGCTTCTTCCTGTGCCCGAACCACCGCTGTATCAGCGACTACTATGTGTGTGATGGAGACCAGGACTGCTTAGACGGATCGGATGAGAAAAACTGTGGTACGCATCTGTATTTTTAGATTTTCAGGTTTATTGACTAACATAGAAAGATTCTGGTGTTGTTATTCCATATTTCTGCTCCTCTTTCCAGAGTTCTCCTGTCAGTCCTTTGAGTTTGCCTGTGCCAGCGGAGACCAGTGCATCGTCTCCTCTTATCGCTGCGATGGCGTGTTCGACTGCAGAGACCATTCAGATGAGCAAAACTGCCGTATGTTAACTAGATAAATTGATATGTATGATTATAATCATTCCAATTTATGGTGTTCATCAATACATTAGATATGTTTTCCATAGAGGAACTAGAGGTGGTCATTTATCGTGATTAATGGTCACAGTTATACAGTTACCTGAAAAAAGAAGTAATAAATGGTTCTGTTCATCACTTTTATGGTTTTTCACAATACTACCACAAAATATTGTGATAAAAATCTCAGTGCTTCTGACTGACACTGTACATTAACTGGGATAGCTGTTTAATGTTCTGCTTTGGGCCCTGCAGCAACTCGAGGTCCGGGCCTTTGCCACAACGACGAGTTCCAGTGCCAAACTGACGGATTCTGCATCCCAGACGAGTGGGAGTGCGACGGCCATCCGGACTGCGAGGACGGCTCCGATGAGCACAACACATGCCCGGCCGTCACCTGCAGCTCAAGTTACTTCCAGTGCACCAACAAAATGTGCATCCCGACGAGTTGGTTGTGCGACGGCGAAAACGACTGTCGAGACATGAGCGATGAACAGAACTGTCCCACTCCTCCCTTCAGCTGTCCTTCTGGACAGTGGCTGTGCCCCACCGACCAAGTGTGCATTGACCTGGACAAGGTGTGTGATGGGCAAAGAGACTGTCCCAACGGAGCAGACGAATCACCAATCTGCAGTGAGTTTCTTCCCGTTTATGCCTCACTAAAGAGACGAACAGTGAAGCTGATAGTTTCTGATGCACTTCTTTAAAGACCAAGACGACTGTGCTCTGAACAACGGAGGCTGCAGTGACGGTTGCATCCAGGGACCGTTCGGGGCTCAGTGTACCTGCTCACCTGGGTTTCAGCTCCTCAACGACTCCAAGACCTGTGACGATATCGACGAGTGTCTGATCCCTGGTTTCTGCAGCCAGCAGTGCTACAACGAGAGAGGAAGCTTCAGGTGCCACTGCTCCGAGGGTTACCTCTTAGAGCCCGACGGACGCACGTGCAAAGCTACAGGTAAAAACTCGGCGGAGCTACAATAAACCTGAAAAAGACTAAAGTGATGTAATGAGAAAGAAATGTAAGGATATGTTACATATCTGTAAATACAAACATACATCATTTGGCATTTTTATCTGAAACAGTTAGCTGTGTTTCACTGCTTAACTGTAAACAAAGCATTTTCTTAAAATAACTTTAATTGTGAATTATTCATTTTTTTAGTTTATTTTCAATGTATAGTATTCTTATATACTAATTTATTTATACTTACTTAACTTTAAGAAGTTTTATTTGAGTTGATTTTAAATCCAAATGCATGGCAATTACAACTGATTAAAAAATTTAATCAAATTTTTTTTAATTTTTTAAATTTTGTTTGGTGAATGATTTGTTTCTGTAGCTTAAATGAGATTTTTCATGACTTTTTCACAATTCCTCATCTATAATATTGTAATTTATTAACCAATCAAATAATTTAGGGTTTTAACCTTTTTATTATATATTAATTGGGCAAATGTCAGATTTTTATTTTAATCTATTTTGGAACCTTTGTAATGTTTCTGTTACCCTTGTTTTTTTGAAAAGTGTCTGAAAATCAAAGTTTGATTAATTGAACAGAACCAACCCAAAACAACAAATATCTAAGTGTTTTAGTACCAATAATCATGGATTCTCTTTAGATGAACCTTTGGATTTTATACACAAAACTTTGACACATTTTCTTTCCTTGCCTTCAGACCGACATGCTGCTGTACTTTTGGTGGCAAAGCGTAGCCAAATCCTGGCGAACAGGCTCATCATGAGGCCACCACTGATTCGTCCAGTGGTCACCGGGTCAAGCATCGTGACTGTGGACTTTGACCGTGAGACCTCCAGGATCTACTGGGCTGATGCCACACAGAAAAAGATATGGAGTGCCTTTCAGAACGGTACAGAAAAGCGAGAGGTAAGTGAAACAGAAAAAAGCTACATTTGCACTGAATGCACGGGTAGTTTGTTAATGTTTCTCTGGTTTAGGTGTTTTCCACTGGTTTGATGGTGCCAGAGAGCATTGCTGTGGACTGGGTGGGTCGAAATCTTTACTGGACCGACTCTGTTCAGGAAAACATTGAGGTTTCAACTCTGGACGGTCATTATCGGAAGGTCCTCTTAAACAAAAATATAACCAGCCCCCGTGGGCTCGCTTTAGATCCACGCAACTAGTAAGCTCATATTTAAACATGTTCTTAAATATTTGAAATGACCAGTTGATTTTTGGAAACTGTCAACACCAGCTAAATAAGTCGATGTTGCTTGCAGCACCTACTTGATGTTCTGGTCCGACTGGGGTCAGAACCCCAGGATTGAGCGAGCCAGCATGGATGGAGCCATGAGACAAGTGATTGTCAGCACAAAGGTCTATTGGCCCAACGGTCTCGCTCTGGACTACACCACACGCAGAGTCTACTTTGCAGACGCTTACCTAAAATACATCGACTACTGTGATTATGATGGCAGAAACCGCCATCAGGTCATGGCAAGTGACTTGGTATGTGATATGTATTGTTAGAAAAGAGTAAAGTTCTTGCTTGCTTTGTGAAGTTTCTAAATTCCAGGTAAATGTGTTCCTGCTCGCATCAGGTTCTCCAACACCCACACGGTATGACTATATTTGAGGACAGCGTCTACTGGTCGGAGCGCTACACCAGCAAGGTGATGAGTACGAACAAGTTCCATGGTGGAAACGTCACGATTCTTTTCAACAACATCTACCAGCCAATGGGAATCGTAATGGACCATCCAGTCAAACAGCCAGCAGGTCTGTGGTTTACATACAGTACGTACTCAAAGTCATAAGTTTGATCAAATTAATGGTTTCTAACTAACTTTTGTGTTTAGCCATCAACCCTTGCAGAGAGCACCTTTGCACACAGCTGTGCCTGCTGTCTACCATGAGGCCGAGGTATTACACCTGCCACTGTCAGTCTGGCTGGAAACTGGATTCAGACCAGCGCACCTGTATCAAAGGCAGGTTTACAACTAGTTGTTATAATACATGATAAATATCATATATTCAGCACATTTTTCTCAACAGCGTAAAAATATCTTATATTTTCTGATGTTTTCGCCTGTTTTGCTGTAGATGATTCTCCCTTCTTGATGGTGGTGAGGGACACTGTGATCTTTGGCATCCCTCTGAACCCCAATGACACATCCAACAACGCCATGGCCCCCATATCTGGCATCACCAAGGGACAAGACATTGACTTTGATGACAAGGAGCAATATGTGTACTGGGTGCAGGGCACTGTGAGTAAACAAAGATTTTAAGACACGGGGGGAACAAATGGTTTAGTACCAGTAAATGTCATTGGTGATTTTTTTGTCTAAATTTATCACTGTCACATCATTGTGAAGGGATTTTGAGTCATTCTTGGTAAGAGCATTGCTTCAGTTAAATGCACAACCCTTGAAAAGTCAGAGGGTAGGACTGACTGAGTCACTGCAACACTCTGATTCTTTTCTACTTTCACCACTCTATTGTAGATTTGTTGCTTTGTTTGAAATCTAAAACAGATTTCCCCAAACTTCCCAAATTGTGGACAGTTTTAGCTATTGCACACAGAACCTCATGTTTAGTTTAGGTTTCTAGTGGAAATATATTTAAAAAGTCTCTAGACATTGTTAAGTGTAATACTGGGGTAATATTTTGGGATATTCACTCCCAACAATCTTGCAGGTTTACCACTTGTGAATCAAATTTCCCTCTTTAGAGAGACCCTTCTTAGACTGACAGACATCAACAATTGCTTCTCTAAGCTATTGCTGATACTGGAGGATGCAGCTTGATAATTAGCTCCTATTTACTGCATTCCCATATAAATCCTATGAGATCAATGGAGATAAACTTACATTTTCCAATATAATGAGTACTTCTGACTGTAAATGCCTGTGTTTAGTTATTTACAATTTAATTGAATGCATAATTTAAACTAGTGTATTTCTAACATATTTTTGCTGATCTCTCATTTTGTTCTGTTTTTTAGAGTTCAATTTGGCGAATCAAAACCAACGGCAGCGACAGAGCTCAGTTTGCTCCGGCTGCTTACATGGGCTCGCCATCTGGTCTGGCCTTTGATTGGATAAGCCGAATAATGTATTATACTAATCCCACCAGCCAGAGCATTGAAGTGAGGACTTTTTGTTTTTGTGTTCTTAAATACTCTTCACTCCACATTGCCAGAACTTGTCTTGGTTGATGTAGATAATGAAATTAAAACTAAAATAGAGTTTCAGTTTTATTTTCTGTGTGTTTCTGATTTTCAATTGTACAAAAAAGGAATAAACTTGTTTTTTTTTAGGTTATTCGTGTAGATGGAAATGAGAAATACAGGAAAACCCTCATCACCTCAACTGGAAAACCAGAGGGAGCAGGAGAGCCTTTTGGGATTGCACTAGATCCTGCCCGAGGGTAATCCATCTGTCCACTAAAGAGGGGGAAAAAAATCAACCTAAGGAAGCTACATGTTTTACTGTGCTTCTTATATAGGCAGACTTGACTGTAAAATGTTACAGGGCAGTGTGTGGTGTGATTAATTTGTTTCTCACATCTGTTTCCCTCTCAAGGAAGCTGTTTTGGACAGACAAAGGGTCAGATAATGGTGTTCCTCCAAAAGTTGCCAGCGCTGATATGGATGGAAGCAAGTTGAAGAACCTTTACACCACAAACCTGGCGAACATTGGGTTCATCACTGCCGACATCTCCACCATGAAACTGTACTGGGGGGTCTCAGGGTCAGGGGTGGTACGTAAAAAATATACCAGCACAACACATCAAGTATTACCAATTATTTAGGTCTTTAACACGACTTGTACCAATGGATCTATTTATTTTTAAGTCTAACAATCAATTAACAGCCAGTAAACAGGTTCGTCTTTGATGCATTTTTTAATTTGTAAAAATCAGAGCATAGGCTTAATAGCTTTGATGCATGAATTGGGACAATCTTGCAATTTCTTTATATTTGACTGGATTCAGACATTTTACTTTTATGTTAAAGTTGGAAGAAAGGGAGGAAAGAAAGGATTAGGCCAGGGGTTTACAACCTGCAGCTCAGGAGTCACAAGTGGCTCTTTGGACCTTCTTAATAACTTTGGCTAAATATTTAAAGGGACCAGTCAGCGTTTTGAAATACAAGTACAATAACCAATGCAAGTTCTTAAATATTTTTATGGGTTTTTTTTCCTGGATGATTTTCATTGAATTTCAATATTGAATGACACTAAAAGCACCCTTGCTGTTTTAATAAAAGGTCCATCCTCTATGTTTATCTTTATTGTAAATCCTAGGAATAGAAACAAAATGCTGGTCCTTGGCAAGAAAATTCCTAAAGTGGATATTTTTCTGAAAAGTTGTCATTCTTCAAAAAGTCATGTGACATTTGCAACTCTAAGCAAATTTTATTTGGCTGTCCTAAGAGCAAAATGGTTCTTTCTTTAGGTTGTAAAGGTTGCAGACCTTTGGATTAGGAGGTGTAGGCATTTTTCTGTTCTTCTCCTTGCTTTTTTTTGTAACTCCTTTGTTTTGTTTGCTCAGATTGAATGCGGCACCATGGATGGAGTGACGCGTGTCACAGTGGTCAGCGGCCTGTCTCATCCTTGGGGCCTTACGATCCACCAGAACCACCTGTACTACACCGACCTGGACTATGAGGTCCTTGAGAGGGTGGACAAGGACACAGGAGCCAACATGGTGGTGATGCGAAGCGGCCTGTCTGGCCTGCGTGCCGTAAAAGTCCACGCCAGAGACAGTATGTGAAACTTTATACAGACTTCTGTTGATAAAGACTTATAATTCATTCATTTCTTTCAGAGAGGGAAAGATCCCTCTCTGAATCTTTCTTCAAAATCCAGAAGTTGATTTTCATCTATGTTTATTTTAGTCAAAGTATTAGCAATTTTCCTTTCTTTTCCTCAGACTCAGCAGGAACTACAAATGGCTGTAGCACCAACAATGGAGGCTGTCCACACCTCTGTCTCCCCAAACCAGAAAATCAGAAGACATGCGCCTGCACCACCGGATTTTACCCATCTCTTGACGGCTCCCGCTGTGAGGAGTACGAATCGTTTGCCGTCGTCTCCACATCTAAGTACATCCGCGGCTTCCACATCAACAGCTCAGACCACTCTGAGGCGATGGTGCCCGTCGGTCGATGTATGTCGATGATATGTTGTTTTGCATGTTGGTTTTCGGGTGTGTCTTGAAAACTTCCATTAATGGCAGGTGGGATCTCATGGTTTCTTCACAGCATATTATTCTACTAAAAACAAGGTGGACCTCCACATTGAGTCAGGCTTTGTTTATTGGAGTGAAGACAGCAGCTACTCGTCATACAGAGGCATCTTCAGGGCCAAAACAAATGGAGGAAGTTATAGCCGCATCATCAATTCTGGTGTTGGAGTAGGAGGCATTCAGGGTTTGGCTGTGGACTGGATTGCAGGTATGACTCATCCTAAAAAAAGGTTTTGCATTGCTCATTTGTGAGGAAGATCACAGTTATTGAATTATATTTCATGTTCAAATTTCAGGCAATCTGTACTTCACCAATGCCTTTGAAAAAGAAACCTTTCTGGAGGTTCTGTCCATCAACTCCTCCTATAGAATGATTCTAGTGAGGAGTTATGAGGACCAGCCCAGAGACCTGGCGGTCAGCCCCAGGCTCCGCTACCTGTTCTGGACGGATGGTGGCCAGTCACCCAAGATAGAGCGCGCCCTGCTGGACGGGACAAATCGCACAGTTTTGGCCTCGGAGAGCCTTGGGTCACCTCGGGGTCTGACTATCGATTACAGCAGCCGCTTCCTGTACTGGACCGACGACGTTCTTGACATGATATCCCGCATGTCCGTGGAAGGGACGGACCGGGAGATCATCCGCTACGGGAGCCGCTATCCGTCTCCAACAGGATTGGCTATTTTAGGACACTACATGCTGTGGGTGGATAAGAAGCTTGACAAGCTTTTCCAGGCCAGTAAAAACCCGGCCAATACGAACCAGACAGAAGTGAGTCATGGGTTTCATTTAACATCTGCTGTTTGACTCTCAAAGTAATTTTGTTGTAAAACAAGAAATATGTGCATAAACAATATGTAGAATTTAGTGTTTCTGACTTCCACTCACGTAAATATTTATTTCATTAATAGTAATAGTATAAAAAAACTGTGATAAAAATAATAAACATTTATCCTGTCCAAATTTAAGAAGTATTTTGCAGAAAACAAAACTTATGTGTTAATTTTATTCCAATCTTTTTCAATAACTTCTTTATGCTCTCTTCCTGTCCAATAGATTTTAATCTTTATGTTTTCAAACATGTCTTATTAGTTGAATTACTGAAAAAATAAGTTTGAAGTAGAATAAAAACTGTCAATGTTCCTAAAAGTCTGGCAAAGCATTTAATATAAGATTTTTTAGCTCTGAAACAGGAAACAGGAAGAGGGTGAAAAAATAATTTGAGCTTTATTCTTTGTACTTATATTCATCCGTCTTATTGGTCCATTTTCCATTTGTCAGTTAAAACATAAGTTTGTAGATTTGTTTTTTTTTGTTATCTCAAACTCAAACTAGGCCTTTTGTAGGTCAGAAACCTTTTCCACTCAAAGAGACACTTTTGTCGTGGCTGCAACAAAATAAAACTCGCTTAGAGCAACAAAAAACAATTTTCTAAAGATACATTAAATGTTTAATTATGAAAGCTAACAAATTTAACAAATTTAAAATGTATTTCTATTTTCAGATTTCAAGGTTTCCTGTCCTTCTTTTTAAGCAGAAAGTATGTTTTTAACGTTGCCAGGTGATCCGGGACAGCCTTGACGGGGTGATGGATGTCGCCGTCTTCGACTCTCACGTTCAGCCCACCTCTGCCAACCTGGTGGGCTTCAACCCCTGCCATGAAGACAACGGACGCTGCCAGCAGCTCTGCTTCGCCATTCCCGAGCAGGAGAAACCCAAATGCGCCTGCGCTCACGGCACGCTCCTTAGTAACGGAGTGACGTGCGGTTACGGGCAGGACGAGTTTTTAGTTTTCACCACCGACTACACGGTGAATAGCCTTAGGTTGGACCCAACGGATCACAGCCTTCCCTTCCCCACGGTGAATTTGGGCTACAATGTCATAGCGTTGGATTTCGACTACAAAGAGAGGAGAATTTTCTACACCCAGTCGAAGGGGTTAGGTCGGAGCATCATCGGCTACATCACAACAACATCAATCACCAGTCCGCCTGTAATCCTGGCCTCAGGTGAGTTTTTCTGCAAAGCATCACCTCAATTTTCTTCGTCATTCTTCATTAGAATCACGATAATAAATTTTCCAGGATGATAAACTGGCCCAGAAATGATTGCAAAAAACAATAACGATGTTTTTTAAGACCATTATCAATCAATATAATGTAAGGATGAAATAATGCATATACACAGAGATCAATAAACTTTTTAAATATCCAAAATAAATAAACAAAACAACAAATAAAATGGATGCTAAAGTCTCAAAACAAAATTGTCCTTTTAAAAAAGGGGCTAGTTGAGATCAGTACACCAGAATGAAGCCTTTTGTATCATTTAGTCATTTCAGAAAAACAAACATTGTACATGTTTGTTTATCGAGCTTGATTTAGTTCATTTTGTAATTATTTGATTTATTGCGATGGGCTCATTTTTGATCTCTCTGGTTTTTAACATCTCACATTCACTTACTTTCCAGACTTGGATGATCCAGACGGGCTGGCGTATGATTGGATCCACAAGCGTCTCTACTTCACCGACTATGCTCGGCGTAACGTCCAGTCGATTGGCCTGGATGGGCAGAACCGCTCAGTCATTGCTCACGCAAACCGTCCCAGAGGCATCATCGTTGACCCGTGCTATGGGTAAAAAAAACACAAATGTTTCCATTTAAACTGATTTAATTGTATTTTTAGACATCATGTGATATCTCCTTTAATTTTGTTGTATTGTCTGTTCTCAGTTACTTGTACTGGACTGATTGGGGAACTCCAGCTAAGATTGAGAGGGCGACGCTCGGTGGGAACTTCCGGACCGCCATCGTCAACGACAGCCTGATGACACCAAATGGCCTGTCGATAGACTACGAGGAGAGGATGCTCTACTGGGCTGACGCCTCGCTGTAAGTCTAAAACATCCCTCTTCCCTAAAGAAAGTAAACTTCCCCCCATTTACTTATTCGTGTTTTTCAACAGTGACAAAATCGAGCGGGCCACCCTGAACGGCGAGAACCGAGAGGTGATTCTTCAGGGAGTCCAGTACCCGTTTTCCATGACCGTGTTTCAGCAGGACATCTTCTGGACCGACTGGACAGAGCGGGGTGTGTTCAGGGCCGGAAAGGACGACGGCTCGGGTTACACAGTGCTAGCCCAGGACTTGCAGTACCGACCCAATGACATCCACATCTATGCGAGCTCCAAGCAGGAGGCGTGTGTCAGCTTCTGTCAGCAGTTCAACGGAGGCTGCAGTCACATCTGCGTTTCAGGTGAGAAACCTTTCATCGTTTCATTTCTGAAAAAAGATGCAACGGGCGATATTACGTATTAGGGCCACAGTAAATAGAAAAAAAGAAGAACTCCAAGGGTTGCATAGGTGAAAAAAAATCTGATTTTCCAAAAGTTAACTCTTCAAAAACCCAAAAATGTAATTAATCAATAAATTGATGTCGGGCAGGCCAATACAACAGCGTGAAATTACTTCTTTTTACTTTACTGTACCTGAATTAGACTGCGTGTTTCTCTACATGTAACATTGTAATAAGATCTTTTTTCAAATAAATCAGATGCAAATGAAAACATTATTATTTTGGTAAATAATTTATTTAAAATGAAAGGCATCTTTAGTTTAGAGACGTTAATTAGCTCTGGTTCTGTAACTATCTCTCTCATCGTTCCTGCAGGTCCAGTGGGCCCGGAATGCCAGTGTCCTCACGAGGGGAATTGGTACCTTGCAAATAATGGCAAAGATTGCATCAAAGACACAGGGAAGCGCTGTCAGCCTGAACAGTTCACCTGTCTCAACGGTAACTGCATTTCAACTCGCTGGAAATGCGACGGCTTCAACGACTGCAATGACAACTCCGATGAGCTGGAGAGAGTGTGCGGTGAGACAGAAAAGGAGTTATTATGCCGCTATATATAAAATGATGTTTTGTTTTACGTAAAAAGCTATAATCTCTTATTTTGCTTCCTAGCTTTCCACACCTGCTCACCGTTGGACTTCACCTGCGACAACGGTCGCTGCGTCCCGATGAGCTACGTCTGTGACTACACCGACGACTGCGGTGACAACAGTGACGAGCGTGGCTGCGCCTTCCCCACCTGCAACCCGACAACAGACTTCACCTGCGCCAACGGTCGCTGCATCAACTCGGACTACGTCTGCGACGGCCGCAACGACTGTCGAGACAACATTACGTCCGATGAAATCAACTGCCGTGAGTAATGACAGGACGAGAGGTTGATTCGTGGTTTAGGTCTACATGGAGGGACAACACAGTTTTAAAGTCTGGGAGAGTACTGAATTCAATGTAAATCATTTTTCACCCATTTATTTATCAGATAGTTCATAGTTCGTCCAACTATTTCTTCTGTTATGCACCAGTCTTTCCATCTCTCTATCTTCCATTCTCACTTCTGCAAATTTTATTGTTGAATTTTTATTGGAAAAATGTGTAGAAACTCTGGATGTAGAAAACTGTATGGAAAACTTTCTACTTACAGAAAAAACTCGAGATTATCTGGTGTTTTAGTCAGGATAGAATACGAACAGAATCCACGTCTCTGTTTCTTCTGTTCTCTAACTATTAAATCTCCTCCTACTTTCAAATCACAGTTCAAAATGCATCTGTTCAAGTTGGCCTATTCTTTATAATTTTTGTTATTTCATTTCTTCTTTTTCCAGCTGACCGTGTGTGTCCAGGTGGCCAGATCAAGTGTGAACGCAACAATATCTGCATCTTCCCTGAAAACCTATGTGACGGCTACAACAACTGTGGTGACAACAGCGACGAGAACCCCCTATTCTGCGGTAAAATAGCACAAGAAACTGTCTTTAAAGAGACTTGATCATTACAAGTTTCTTCCATTCTGAATTTGTTTTTCATGAATCACACCTGCAGCTGGCCGTACATGCGCTGCCAATCAGTTCAGTTGTGATGAAGGAAAGTGCATTCCTCAGTCATGGGTCTGTGACTCCATCACCGACTGCACTGATAAGACAGATGAGCCTCCTTCTTGTGGTAAACCTTCTCTATTTAAGCTTAAAAAATGTCTCTTCTGTTCTTTTCAGAATAGTTTTCCTGCATAAATAAAAATGTCTTGTTTTAATCTGATGCTTTGAGTCACATTGCCATGTAATTTAAAGGTATTTCTCTGTTTTGTGCAGAGGACATAGTCAGAACATGTGCTGCGGGCGAGTTCACATGCAGCAACGGGAACTGTATCCCTCAGTCCGTGGTTTGTGACGGCAACAATGACTGCTGGGACAACAGTGATGAGGCTCCAGAACTGCAGTGTGGTGAGAAAGTAGTTTAATTGAAAAGTATTCATAACACTTTTGATTTTTAAACTTCTGTTATGTTACAATCACAGATTTTGAAGTGTCTTGTTGGAACTTGATGTGACAAACCGAATTATTCCTAAATATGATCTGGAAAGAAAGGAATCCATGGTTTTGAAAAATGTTCAACAAATAGAGATCTAAAATTGATGTATACTCGTTACTTCATTGGTGACTTCTAAAAATACTTTCATTTTGGGGTTCATACTCAAGAGCCCTTTTCAATTTTAATAGTTTAAACACTAAATGTACTTTAATATGCTCAGCGGGAACAGTTTTAGTTCTAACACAGGAATTAACGTCGACAGTCTTCCTTATTTCTACTCTTAGGCATATCAGCAATCAGCATAAAGGAAAATGAATGCCGCTCCTTGATTGGCTGCTTTGCAAATGCCAGCCAATAGTCAAAAAGCTGCAATTTCACATATTTTTGAATAGACCAATTTTTGCAAATAAAATTCCATGAATACTTAACCAAGAGAGAATAATTTTACTTTACACTTTATTACTACTTTGTACTAATCTATTGCACTTAATGGAGTGAGTGACTCCATTCCTAAGGACCCAATGTCTTTTTCAAAGATGTGTTCCTGCTCCAACACAGCTGAATTACTCTCTCAGTATGTAAAAATGTTTTGTAATGCCCTCGTACACACATTTTACGTATTACCTTTCTCTTTGTCCTGTAGGTGAGCGTACCTGCAGTTCCAACCAGTTCACCTGTCCAACCTGGTACCCGGGCCACCCTCGCTGCGTGCCGCTGAACGCCGTGTGCGACGGGGAGAAAGACTGCGCTAACGCAGCCGACGAGCTGCAGAACTGTCCCAACCGGACGTGCCACATGAACGAGTTTGCCTGTGCCAACGGACTCTGCATCCTCATCCCATACCAGTGCGTGTGAAACATTTGCAAAAGCATAACAGCAGACGTTTATTTAGCCCATCCTAAACCTAACTCTCTACCTCTCCCAGCTGTGACCGCGTGAACGACTGCGGAGACGGCAGCGACGAATTGAACTGTAAGTACGACACCTGCAGCAGCAGCCAGTTCACCTGCAGGAACGGAGCCTGCATCCCCGCCTCCTACGCCTGCGACGGGGATAACGACTGCCTGGACGGTTCAGACGAGGCCGACAGCTTGTGCGTCACGGTGCAGCCGACCTGCTCGCCCCAGCAGTACATGTGCAGCTCAGGAGAGTGTATTGACCTTCATAAGGTGTGCAACGGGCAGAAGGACTGCCAGGATAACAGCGATGAAAAAGGCTGCGGTGAGAGAAATTAGCTCATGTACTTCACTGTGTTTGACTCGTTACAGTGAAGACAGATTAAAGGTGTCACCTAAACAGGATATTTTTTAAGACAGATTAACCCGGATGAGATCCTAAGAGCATGATGGGCCAGTCATTTGTTTTTATTCTAAGCTGTTTTCACTGGAGTGATTGGCTTAGCAGCTCTAATATTTTATTTGTAGAATAGTTGTCTCAGTTCAATTCAATTTAATTAAATTTTACCCTGCAAAACCACAAAATCTTACCAAATATTTTTAGTCCAGTTTCTTAGAACACTTGAAATAAGAGAAAACTAACTTAAAATTACTTTTCAGCAAGATATAGGAACTTGTTTTAGGTCAATAATTTCTTAACATTGGTGGAAAAGTACATGTTGCACTGGAAGATCATTTCATTAAAAACATGGAGAAACTGTCTTGTTATAAATGAAACAATTGACTTTTTCTCATAATTTTATTCTTGTCAGAATTCTGAGGAAAAAGTCAGAATCTCTTCTGTAGAAAACATACCAAAATCTGCTTCATAGTTTTAAAACACTGACCTGTTTAAACTAAGAAAATGAAAATACATTCTATTTTTTCCCACCTCTAATTAGAGTAATTAGAGTTTTTGAGCTATTTTTGCTTTTTTAAATATACTCAGTGCAAAACTAATCTTTATTTTTGTATTTCTTTTTCCTTCTGCTTAGGAGTCAATGAGTGTCTGAACACACAGGTCCATCAGTGCGCTCAGCTCTGCACAGACACCCCCACCAGCTATTACTGCTCCTGTAACCCAGGCTACCGCCTCATGCCCGATGGAAAAGCCTGCGAGGACATCAACGAGTGCACCACCACGCCGGGCGTGTGCAGTCAGATCTGCGAGAACAGCGTCGGCTCTTTCCACTGTAAATGTGCTCCTGGGTACCTCCGCGAACCGGACGGACGCACCTGTCGTCAGAACAGCGGCATCCCCTCATACCTGTTGTACTCCAATCGCTACTACATTCGTTATTTATACGTAGATGGGACAAAGTCTGGCATAGCGCAGCAGGGCCTGTCCAATGTGGTCGGCGTAGATTATGATGATTATGAGAAATGGATTTATTGGCTGGATGTGGGTGCTGGAAAGATTGAGAGGATGCGTTTTGACGGCACCGGCAGAGAGACACTAGTGTCTCATAACATCGGAGGAGCTGAAGGCCTGGTAGTAGACTGGGTGGGAAGGTGAGTAAAAAGAGAGCAACATAAAGGTTTAGGCTTATCCTTTACAGTCAAATGTTTGCAATTAAAGTACGTCAGTAAGAATGTTTTGCTTCTTGCAGGAAGCTGTACTGGGTGGATAGTTTTTATAGCTCGGTTCATGTGATGGAGTTGG
Organism: Poeciliopsis turrubarensis; assembly: GCA_010277015.1. Taxonomy (NCBI): domain Eukaryota; kingdom Metazoa; phylum Chordata; class Actinopteri; order Cyprinodontiformes; family Poeciliidae; genus Poeciliopsis; species Poeciliopsis turrubarensis. The sequence goes on from VMRN01000245.1 coordinate 38,524, forward strand.
ACGGGCGCTACCAGAAGAAGCTGGTGACCGGAGAGTTTAAAAACGGAAATGTCACGTATTTCATCAGCCGACCGCGCGCCGTGGCCATCAACCCCAAATATGGGTACACACACACACACGCACGCACACACACACACACACACACAATGAAGCACACGCTTTAAAGTTGTTGAATAACTCAAAAAAATGTTTTTTAAGTGTTTGTGTGAGACATTTTAGTAACTTTAAGATCTAACCGTATGAATAAATTATATATTTGAATAAAAATTCCTCCTAATCTCATTACTCATTATTTGACTTGCCCTCCTTCTTCTTCCCTGAATGTCTCTTTCTCTCAGATGGCTGTACTGGACAGACTGGGGCGACAAAGCGTATATCGGCAGAGTTGGCATGGATGGCACGAACATCAGCGCCATTATCACAACTAAACTGGAGTGGCCCAACGCTCTGACCATCGACTACACCACCAACAAAATCTTCTTTGCTGATTCACATCTTAACTTTTTGGAGTGAGTCACTAAAAAAATTACAGTGCATTCACAACCCGTGAAAAGTGTTTTCCTTTTGGGATCGCTAATACAAATTTCCTCTCATTTTTGTTTAAATACTTTAGCTATGCAGACATGGACGGGCAGAACCGACACCGGGCCATTGCTGGGACTCTTCCTCACGTCTTTGCTGCTTCGCTGTTTGAAGACTGGATCTACTGGACAGACTGGAACACTCACACCTTAGAGAGAGCGCATAAATATACGGGCGAGCAGCGCGTCATCATGGGGAACAACACCCATCGGCCCTATGACATCCGAGTCCACCACCCCTACAGGCAGCCGAGAAGTAAATCAATATATACTATTTAAATTGAGTCTTTGAGAAGACGACATCAACATTTATTTTTTGGGATAATTTAATTCACCAGGTGAGAACCCTTGCTCCTCACATCACCTGACCTGCACCCATCTGTGCCTGATCGCGCCTGGAGGTCAGCAAGCTTCCTGCGAGTGTCCGGATCACTTCATCGGCATAGCAGTGGGATTTAAGATCCAGTGTGTGGCAGATTGCTCCAGCACCCAGTTCCGCTGTGGAGACAATGAGAAGTTAGTCTGATGGAAAACGCTGCTTTGTATCTGTTTCACTTCATAATTCACTGTTATACTTAATCATCAAATCACTCCTACTTTGTCAACTACCATCACAAAGATGTTTTACTAGACTTTGGAAATTAAATCTAATGAAATAATAATAATTAGCATATTTTGAGATTTTTTATTTAATAAATTATTTACAGACGTTATAAAGGTCTTTAAATTTGACTTGGATGACAAATTACAATACTTGCTCTCAACTCATGATCAAATAAAAATGGAAAATTAAAAACATCTCTATTAATTCATAAATATTCAAAAAAGGAAATTTGGAGAGAAAATTAATTCTAAAGGTTTATCTGTTATCTATCATATTTGCCACCATTTTTGTGTGCTTTTCTAGATGCGTACCGATATGGTGGAAGTGCGACGGCCAATCAGATTGCGGCGATGGCTCAGACGAGCCTCAGACCTGTCCGCCTCGGTACTGCCCCATCGGCCAGTTCCAGTGTCAGGACGGGAACTGTACCTTCCCCGGTTACCTCTGCGACGGACACCCAGACTGTCCTGACAGCTCAGATGAGGACGCTGCCCTCTGCAGTACGGGAGTTTCATGAACCTGAAAATATTAAATCCATCAGTTAATCAAATCTGATCAGATTCATGTTGTGTTTCGTGTTCTCATAGGCGATCATCGATGCGAGATTAACCAGTTCCAGTGTAAAAACAAGAAGTGCATCCCTGTGTCTTGGCACTGCGATGGAGTCAACGACTGCTCTGACGGCAGCGATGAGGACGCAGAGACTTGTGCTCAGAAGACCTGCCGACCTGGAGAGTTCAAGTGCGCCAATGGCCGCTGCCTACCTTCTAGCTATGTGTGTGACGCCCAGGACGACTGTGGAGACGGATCCGATGAGCCGTTTGAAACCTGCAGTAAGTATCAGAACGGGTCCGGTGGAGATCTGGTGTTGCTAGAACGTCTTACAGTTTCTGCACGTTCAGATCTCACCTCTCGTTTATCTTTCTGTCTCTTCTCAGTGGGTCCAGAATACAAGTGTGATGAAGACACAGAGTTTTCCTGCAAGACAAACTACCGCTGTGTTCCTCAGTGGGCCCGCTGCGACGGCACAAACGATTGCTTGGACAACAGCGACGAGGAAGGCTGCGGTCAGTTCTCACCTGTTACATCCATGTTTGATCTTCTTGTCCTTCAATATTCTTTTGTTACTTCTGAAGACTTTTCTACCTGATTTAGTTTATTAACTTTGATACCAAACTGCAGTCATTATACACTGACCATGTGTTGAATTGCCCAAACAGAGGAGCTGACCTGTGACCCTCTGGGAGATTTCCGCTGTGACAACCACCGCTGCGTTCCCATACGATGGAAGTGTGACGGCGCCAACGACTGCGGCGATGGATCGGACGAGAGAAACTGCGGTAAGTCTTTGATTCTTTATGCTTTAACTCAGTCGTTGAAGCTTCTGCAAAATACTACATCCGTGTTTCTCTTGCTTTATATATTTTGCTATTTTTTAATCATACATATACTTTGTTAATTTATTCTCCCTTCTTTTTAAGCTTTATATCAGATGAATCCGCTGCTTTCAGGCAGTAGATAAATGTTTCTTTGTGATTATTTTTTTATTTTTTTCTCCAGAGCCAAGGTCTTGCACTGAAAGCGAGTTTCGATGCGACAACGCTCAATGCATCCCTGGAATCTGGCGATGCGACCATGACAACGACTGCGGGGACAACTCGGATGAACGAGACTGCGGTGAGTATGCAGTGCATTTAAAACCCACCTTGTTTGGTTTGCAGCTCTACCTTTATCAGCGTTCCTGCACAGAAGTGAAAAGTGTTAAGTTTGCTTTTGGTACTTTCCAGGTCTGGAATCACTGAGCACTGAAAATGCTTCTTTCCAGACTTTACTATTGATGCAATTTGTACAAAAAAAAAAACATCAATTGAAAACACTGTTTTACACAATTTGATTTTAGTTTTGGATAATCCAGTCCAGATTTGGCAAATCTAAAAATAATAATCCTTTTTTAATGTCAAGGACAGTTTCAGTGTGTACTCAGATCCCCTTAAACTAATAACAATAAGAAAAAAATTATTTGACTAATTCAGGAATTTTGAAACAGAAGATGCTTAAAGACCTGATTTGTGCTTTTCTCTCCTTCAGAGCTGCTGACGTGTCGCCCAGGTTACTTCCAGTGCAACTCAGGTCACTGCATCCCCGCCGCGCTGCAATGTGATGGCCAGGCCGACTGTCTGGATTTATCTGATGAGACCAGCTGTCGTAAGTAAACACGAAAACTAACAAAACCCCACCAGGTATCCAAGCATTTAGTTCACTTTTTTTTTACAAATATAGAAACATTATTCCAGATTATTGGCTTCCAAGATGATCACGCGTTTGTGTAACACAATGGTTTACGTCTTCATAATTATAGTTAACATGAATCGTTCCCAGAATTCGTCAAAAATTTACAACTTTTACATATTTTCCAGTTTGCAAGTTAAAATTTTGAATAAAAAAGTAGTTTAATTTTACATTTCTGTGATCTTAATTACTGCTGTTTAAGGAGGTAATCCTAAAGCATAAGTTTTAAAAAGTTTCTTCACTGACATGCAACAAAAGTCTATTTAAGTGATGCAATGGAGTTTATTCTTTATTTTCAATTTGATTATATTCTTGTTCAACTTAATTTTGAGAAATGTTTTTGTGTCATCACAAATAATGTAGTTTATACATGAATTTTTTTGCAGCAATGTGATTCTCTGATTCTTCCGACTTTTCTAGCAACTCGCTTCCCAGGAGGCCGTTGGTGTCGCCCCAATGAGTTCCAGTGCGCGAACCGGCTGTGTGTGAGTCCAAGCTGGGTGTGTGACGGCGTCGACGACTGTGGAGATCGCTCCGACGAAGTGCTCAGTCTTTGCTGTGAGAAAAATCACCATTTTTATCCTCATAATATTCTGTTAAAAGTTTTATTTCAGCTTTTTTAAAAAATCTTAATCCCAAATCAATATTATGTGACATGTTGCAGTAAGAACACTAACTATAGAATTTCACAGTGTTACAGTTTGAGTTCTGACTTTCAAACAAAGTTTTTAAGATCTAAATTTCTGTGAAACCATCAGAAGTCAAACTGATTTTATAGATGATTGAGACACTACTTTATGGCGTCTTCAGGTGAGACAGTGTTGAGAGAAATTGGAGTTTCTCAAGTTGGTCAAGACGGGAATAAAAGCAAAATGCTGCCACAATTGAGTGTTTTTTAGGATGCAATATTGACAAAAGAGCTTTTAAATCCATATCTAGGTAGCTGGTTTGCTAGGTCTCAAAAGGTTCTACTTACTGAACAAGTTGTCATTAAAATATTTACCCTAATCAATTCATGTTCAATCTTTTTTGACATACGTCTGAACTTCAGGCATGGAAATTAATAAATTATGAGCTACAAACCTTGACCCATCTAAAAAGAAAATTCTGTAAAAAAATTTATTTTTAGGTTGAAAATTCTGATGTAGAATTGGAAAAATGTTGGTTTAAACTGTTTGTCATGTGATAAAATCAGAAGTAAAATTATATTTGTTTTCAATCAGTGAACATCACCTGTGAGATGCCGTCCAGGTTCCGCTGTGCCAATGGCTACTGCATCTACTCAGGCCTGCTGTGCAACATGAAGGATGACTGCGGAGACGGCAGCGATGAAGACGAAGTCCTCTGTATGATTTACACACACACAACATTTTATCTGCATCTAAAAACCACAACACCACATCCAAAGCAAGCTCAGAAACATGTGGACTAATCCACATTTGCACTCTACAAATCAGGCTAAGTGCAGAACTGTTGTCCACTTGTTTTGTGTTTTAAATGTAGCCATAACCAGATTTGTGATAAGTTTCAGAGATTGCCAAGCATAAGTCTAAACCCCTCTAATGCGCTGACCTTTGCTGAACCGAGGTCAGTGAAACGGGAAATCCCGGTGTAAAACCAGTGACCCCAGAGGTCACAACGCCCCCAGCTTCCAGATAATAAGAAAGTAGTTCACTTCATGAAAATGTTGTGCAATCGGCTTAAACATCCATCAAATTATTCTTAGAGAAGATTATATTGTTAGGGGCACAGAAAATAAATTGTTTGTTGGTCATATCATGTTACAACATGCAGCCATTGTTTCTGTGTGCCCCCTTAGTGTTTGATATCATAGTGTGGTGGAAAAAATGTTTAACTTTAGCTCTCTTTAAAGAATAATTGTGCGTCTTTGACAGGCCGTGAGCCCACCCTGGCCCCCTGCACCCTGGAAGAGTTTAAATGTACCAACGGTCACTGTGTGGCCCTGCCTTACGTCTGTGACCACAACGACAACTGTGGGGACCGTACAGATGAAATGGGCTGCAGTGAGTAACACAAACACTTATTAACCTAATTGAAAACATATTTGAGTAATTCTATGTATATTCTTATGAAAAATTAGACAAAAATTGGACATTTATTCACCAAAAATTTCAGATTAAACATATTTGGGGTTTAATTCCAACTACAGATGTATATTACACTTACCAGTTGCCATTTTTGCTTTAATTGCTTAATTGGTTGCTAGGTTACTCTACTGACAAGGCTGGATGATTTAAAAACAGCTTCATATCTGCTACTGGGTCTTACGGTCATAAAATAATAACACAAAATTTAACTTGTTACCTTTTTAAAGCTAGAACTTTCTAGCCTCGCTTTGACGATACAAAACCAAGAAGACAAGTTTTTAAAAATATAAACACCTCAAAAACACAAAGTCTTGCCAGGTGTTTTTGGTGTAGTTTCTAATGAACATGTCATAATAAACTTTGAGAGAAAACAAAGTCACAAGTAACCTTTCACCATAATATAGAAACTTGTTTTAAATTAATTCCTTAATGTTGCTGAAAAAGTTCTAGTTATAAATGAAATAATTTGTTAGTGGAATAAGGCATTTTTCTCATATTATAATTGAAAATGTTTTGTTCACTTACAGCTACCACCTTTTCATCAGTATTAAGGAATTGTTGACTTAAAACCATCTCATATATCTTGCTGAGAAGTTACTTGTACGTTAGTTTTGTCATATTTCGAATGTACACAGATATTTGCACTTGAAACTAGACAAAAATATTTGATAACATTCTATGTTTTTGTGGTAAAGGTATTTGATCTATGAAAAAATAACATTAAAATGTTGCAGTTTTGAATTACAAGGTTCTGTTTAACTCACTTTAGTTGTTAGCTTTGCTGATTTTGAGTTAAGAGGTTAAAGTAAGTTTGATTATTTTCCTAACTGATGTATCAATCTTAAAAAGGGTCTTGAAATGTTTTGAAGTGTTTTTATGAAATTGCTGCAAACCCTTGAAGCTCGGTAGTAGGTAATAAAAAGATCCGATGTGAACATTTTCTGTTTTGATATTTACATAAAGTTGAAAATTCCTCTTGTTCTTTTTCCATTTTCTTCTTGAGTTCTTTAACAATGGTTTGTTTGTTTGTTTGTTTGTTTTTCTCTACAAACTCTGAATCCAGATTTCGGCCAAGATCGGAACTGCGATGAGAAGCTCTGCCAACACGTTTGCACCAACCTGAACGGTACCGGCTTTATCTGCTCCTGCAGGACTGGATATAAGGTGGACCCTGATAGCACCTACAACTGCCTCGGTACACACATTCCCAACCCAAAGAGGTCCAAACCCACTTGTTCTCTCTTTCAGAACCTGACAATTTTCTCTCTCTTGCAGACATTGATGAGTGTAAAGAGTACGGCACCTGTCCTCAGGTGTGTAAAAACACCAAAGGAAGCTACGACTGCGAGTGTTCATCTGGCTACCGGAAAGTGGGTGATGGAAAGATGTGTGAGGCTGAAGGTGAGAGCAATCTTTTATGGAGCTTAAGGGGTGACAAAAAATCGAGGAACATTTCACCATGGTAAATATGTCCTACAATATGTAATGTGTGCTTCTCCTTTAGGAGCCGCTCCTCTGCTGCTGCTCCCAGAGAGCGTTCGGATCCGGAGGTTCAACCTGCAGGCGGAAACTTACCACGACTTCCTCCAGGAGGAGGAGCGCATCATGGCTCTGGACTACGACTGGGACCACAACAACACTGGATTCAGTAAGACGCTTTTACCGGTCATCGCTTTCGTGGGAACATTTTGTGCAAAATTCAAATTTTTTACATCATTATGCTGCCATTTATGTCTCAAATGGTTCTCAGACAATCTGTTAGTTTTTTTGTTACTGGAAAATGAGCCATATCAAAAACCTCCCGATTGTTGAGCCACAATTAACAGACACTGCGCTGTTACCGAGCAACCCCAGACGACCCTTCACCCTCCAGAAACCCACGCAGAGCTCCAGCTCATTTGATCAGCTTGTTTTACTGCTGTATGTACAATGGCTGTTGGAAAAGACAAGTGTATTATTGTTGACTTACTGTTCAAAAGCCACTTGATGCATTCTTGTTTGTTGTGCAGGAGGCTCCACTTCTGCTTTTCAAAGATGTATAGTTGTACAGTTTTGCATCTGTTTGAAGCCATTTTCAGGTGCAAGTATAAAATTTGACTTGTGGGGCGTGGCCAGCTGCATCTTATATGGATCAGGATTTAAAGTGACAAGAGGCCTTAAATAGAGAAGTTTATTTAAGGCCTTTTAGTTGAAAATAAAAATGAAAAGCTCACATTTATCTCACTAGCTAAGAATGATTTTGTGCAAAAAATTTAATGAACATGTTTTATATACACAGTAGACGTATCCTAACATGTTCAGTGAGTTTTACATTTTGTTTATTAACCTTTTAGGCATGGTATACTTCACTGTTGCTGGCAAGGACGCTGAGCCCGGTGCCATTAAGAGAGCGTACATACCTTCAGTGGACGATGGCAGTAATAACATCGCTGCTGCTGTTGACCTGGGCATCAAATACATCACAACACCAGATGGCATCGCTGTGGACTGGGTGGGGAGGTGAGGTAGTTGATTTCTGTATAAGCTTTATATCACAATGTCCACTAATGAGAAGTTTGTATTTTCTCTTCCTAGAAACCTTTACTGGGCAGATTCCAGGCTAAAAAGGTTAGAAGTGGCCATGTTGGATGGACGCTACAGGAAGCATCTGGTGAAGACTGATTTGGGGTATCCATCTGCTGTGGCGGTCAACCCTCGGCTCGGGTAAGGCAGAAAAAAATTGCCTTGCTCTTGACAGACATAAAACAAACCAGTAAGAATTACTTTGCTAATTCCTGCTGCAGAATGCTGTACTGGGCAGACAGAGGAGACGTAGCTAAGATCGAGTGTTCGTGGTTGGACGGGCAGGAGAGAAAGGTTCTAGTAGCCGACGGCCTGGGTTGGCCCACCGGCCTGTCCATCGACTTCGCCAACGGAGACAGAATTTACTGGTCGGACTCCAAGGAAAGCCGTATTGAGTCTGTTCTGCCTTCAGGAGAGCAACGCAGAACCGCAGTTTATATAGGTGAGAAACAGGAAGTGGGTCTTAAAAGGCTCACATTTTAGCCCCACTGACACAGTATTTGAACAATCTGCCCGTAGAAGTAGCACATATTTTTTTTTAATCAATCTTAAGCAATTATTGTCATAAAACAAGCTCCTTCGTGTTGCTGAAAAGTTACTTATAAGTTAGTTTTGTCTTATTTATAATGTACTAAGATATTTGCACTAGAAACAGACAAAAAAATCCTGATTTTGTGCTTTTGCAGCCCTGCTATACTTATAAAAGACCTTGTCACATGTTGGACTCTAGTCAGTAATTAGCCAACATTTTATGACAATTGGGTTTCTTTTATTTAGAGGTGAACCAGGGCAAAAACCAATGTTCACCCTGAAAAGATTGACAACCAAAAAGATTGTTTTGTTTCTTCTCCAACATAAATGTGCACTATTTCATGTTGGTTTATCTAATAAAGACATTAAAGTTTGATTCTCTAAGTGGTTTGATGATGTGGAAAATTTCAGGGTCTGTTGTATTTCTATGCTTGAAGCTTATAAAAAAAATCAAACTTTCTGTTTTTTTTCTTTTTCTGATGCGGAGATGTGAGAAACCCCTTCAGTGTGTGCGTGTTTGAGGACAACGTTTACTGGAGCACTCAGGAGAAAGGCGAGGTTTTCCGGCAGAACAAGTTCGGCCAAGGAGACAAAGTGAAACTGTTGACTGCTGGACCTTGGCTGACTCAGATCTCTGTGTACCAGCAGCAGAGATACAACTCCATGGCCAGTGAGACCAACACTCACATGTCCAAGAACATTATGAAGAGAATGTCATAGTATGTCATTTATTTTCCACTCTTTCCATTTCATTCCACCTCTTTTTTTTCTGTTTTTTTTTTGTGCATATGCAGTAAAGAATCCATGCAAAGGAACCTGCAGCCATCTGTGTTTGATCCGGCCGGGCGGCTACACCTGCGCCTGTCCTGAGGGCACCAACTTCATCACCGGCAGCAGCACTGAATGCGACGCCGGTCAGAAACAAAACCTTTTAGCTTCACTTGTGTTAAGAGATGAATTTGTGCAGAGACAAGGACAGAGAACAGAGAAAACTCACTCAGTACTTCTATGATTGCTCAGGTTTTGATCCACCGCCCACCATGCCTCCACCATGTCAGTGTCAAAATGGAGGCACGTGCTACTTTGACGACAACAAGGCTCTTTGCATGTAAGAGTTTGGGTTTTGTTTCACTACATCAAACTGTGTTAAAAATGAAAAAAACACAAGTTCATCTTTTATTGCAATGCCATGATCACTCAGTGAAAAAAGATGAAAAATCCAACCTTCACTGGGGAAATTATTAAGTTAATTCATAATGAAACATTGTTTAGAAACTTTTTATTTCTAAAAAATGACTTGTTTAATGAGGTCTTTGTGTGAGATACACACTTTATTTTGCCCCTCCATTAAAAATAGGAAAGACAAGAAAACATGACATCCAAGTAAGTTTGATCTTTTAAAATCAGGCAGAGGCTGCAGGGAAATATCTGCTTTCTTAAATTAAGTCAGTTAGATTGAAACTGTGAACCTGGAAAAGCATCTATGTTTAATCTGTGGGGGATATGATAAAAATCTCCAAAGCTAAGTGTTGAAATGATGAATGCCAATAAGTTGAACATTTGTTCAGAATATAAACAATGTGGGTTTTTATGTTTGTTTTTACCCAGATGTCCTTCTGGGTGGAAGGGTGACAACTGCCAGACCAGTGTGCACAACGTGGTTGCATCTTCAGGTATGTTGTTATTTCCACAGAAATAACAGCGGAAAAGAAAAATAACATTGATATTATTATCAAAAAGTCTCATTTTGTGTCTCTTCCTTTTGTGTTTCCCTGACAGTTGGAATAGCCATCGGGGTGACGGTGCTGATTGTGGCCCTGCTGGTGGCTCTGGTTTACTTCTGCAGGAAGAAGTCCAACATCAGCTTGCCCAGTATGCCCAGTATGCCATCCATGCCCACTTTCTCAGGTTTAAGGTGAGCTGTTGCTGTCAAACATTCAACCCTAACAGAAAGATGCAGATGGGACATATATTACAACATATTTTATCCTAAAACTGGTTTATATTCTACTTTTTTAAAGGCAGTTTCTATATTTTAATGCATTTGCCTGTCAGCATTTTGACACACTGAGTTTTTGTTGACGATTTTTAGGAACGGATTCACCCAAAATGGACCAAGAACAGAAGAGAATGAATCGAGACAGAACGGAGATACAGTCAGTAATAATTATCTTTATTACCTTCTTTTTGTTTTATTATGATTTGTCTTTTAAACTTCAAACCCGGCTGGTAAACAGTGTAAATTAAACGGCTGTATTTTCCGCCCGGGTCCAGGTTCCCTCCATCTCGGTGTCGATGGTCGACACGGAGGGGAAGAGCTTCGACAATCCGGCGTATGAAGCTGAAGGCCAGCCTGGCTCTACCAGGAGGGCGACTCCCACTTCCACTCCTGCTAAAACGCACAAGGTCATTAAACACACACCACTGTTTTTCCACTCACACCTCAACCTGTTCAAAACCGATATATTGTTAAACATATTCTGTCTGATGCCATTTTCTCATGTTTTTTGATGGAAATATGTGTAAAAGACATTTGTAATGTATGTAAATGTTGATGAGCTTCATTTATTCTTCCTCAGGAGAACATTATTAACCCCCTGTATGTGGAGGGAGGTCAAGCTGTGGGGGACCTCACAACAAGTTCAGCTAAATCTGGCTTTTCTAAGGTCAGATTATTAACCAATTGACACAATAAATTATTTTTCATTGTCTTTTTTTTGCAATCTGTCTGTTCAACATTTATTTATTTATCTGCATTTACATGTATCTAAATATCTAGCCATATATCTCCATCTGTCCCTATTTATTCTGTAAGTCTGTGTTTCTGGATCTCGTGTTTCTGAGCTCAGCATCAGGGATTAAATCTTCCTTCTTCTTTCTCAGAAGGCTGTCGGTGCTTTTGAAGAGGATGTCGATGTTGCATCAAGTTCCCGGGTAGCCATGGAGGTATGCGTCAAAGTTTAGGACAAAAGGTTTGCAATCCTCTGTGAAACCTTTGTCTAATCGAAACTTCATTTCTGTTTTCAACAGCAAATCAAACCCAGTCAGGATGAAGATTCAGGCTCTGTCGTGAATCCCATCTACACGGTGAGCGAAAACTCACGATGCACAAATCTCTCTATCATGTAGCTATGAAGTCTCATGTTTTATCTGAAGTAAATATTTACCTAATAAAGCAATGCCATGTGATGGAGATGTGTAGAAAGCCTTAAGAACATTTAATCCTCTAACTGTTTTTGTAAAATGTGGATTCCCAAAAAAAACAAAAGCACCTACTATCACAAATGTAAACAAAAATTATTACTCAACACTCAACCATCTTTGATCCGCCAAGACTAAGACAGATAAGACTGACATAAAAAAAATAAATTAATTAAAAAAACTACCACATTCCTACTGTTAAGTACAGTGGGAGATCTGTGATGCTGTGGGCCTGTTGCTTTTCTAAATGCTCTAATATTCTTGTCCGAATATATAGCATCAACAATTCAACTTATTAACAGTTGACAGTTTCACAAATACTCACAGAAACATCCCAACAAAAAGATGCTAACATGGAAAAAAAAAAACTTACAAAAAATAAAAACAACAAAAGGCAAACAGGAAAAATACTGCAACTTTTTAAATGAATGAAAATCCAAAAAGTGACCAAATCATTGCATTAATGTTTTTCTAAGCACAAAATTTATCTCCCTTGAAAGTCTTAGTTCCGGAATAAGAACCTGGAGACCCTTGTAGAGACGATTATTTATTATTTCACACAGTTTTAACCGCAGAAAGATAATCCTCAAATTAAAGGCTTTATTTCTTTTTGTCTTTTCACACATCTTCACAGTGTTAGTGGAAACTCGCTCATTTTGCTGCATCTCTATACAACATTTTGATGTTCTTGCAGGAACACGAACACGAGTCGACGTCTGATTCCGACGTCTGAGACGACCTCTGCGCTCCTGGACTCAACAAAATGTATCTAGAAACCTTGCAAAAGACAAAGCAGAATATTCTGTGACACCTTTAGATGTAACTTAACTTCAGTGAAGGTATTTGTATGAATATAATCTGGAATATGTGATTTGTTATGACTATAATCTGGCTGGTGTAGTTCAGTGAATATTGTAAATCAAACCTTTGAAATATTGTTGATTAAGAGTTTGTGTCTTTCGGAAATGTTAATTCCAAAAGACATCTTTTATTAAACTTTTATCATTAAATTGTGTCTGTCGCTGGCATTATTGTTTGATCTTTCAGTCTAATCACAAGAAGAGGCTCCCCCCTGCGTTATCCCTTTTGATCACAGATAAAACTCTGATCTCCATCTTCTGCGTCTGACCCACTGAGCGACTGCGAAACGCTTTGTCATCCTCTATTTAATCCTGTGATCGCAGAGCAACCTCAACACTTCTATGTGCCTTTTCTCACACACTCCAGTGTGTCTGAACACATTAGGGCCGTGCCAGCCAAATGAGCGGAGGCACCACAGACAAGTGAACAAGGCAGATAAGAGAGAGGGGCTGAGGAGGGCGGTGGGAGCCGTGTTTTCGTGGCTCGTGATGATTCACAGTCCACGTTTCCAACCTGCTGGTTCCCCATGAGGCATCGCCCAGAGAGCGAGCTGCACTCAGAGAGACGGAGGTGGAGGGAGGGAGAGACGCTCACCAAAGAGGCATGCAGCTCACAGCATGTGTGCACATTGTGCTGCCTTCGGGGACTGTGGGAACATTACCTCACGCATGAATTGTCCAGAATGGATTCTAGAAAGCCAAGAAATTCCCATATTTAAAAACAAGAGCTGGAAACATGTCAGTTTTCTTCTTAGTGACAGAAAAATCTCTGTTTTTGCACATCCAACTGGATGTAACCGGATTCTTTCTGCGTTTACTGGTTTTATTTCTTTGAACTTGATGGTTTCTCAATTTATTCTGACGAGAACAACAAGCAGAAAAACAACCATGTGACGGCCGCCCGCTCCAAGTCCTACACAAAAACATACAGCAAAACTAAAGTAAACTACTGCAACTTTGCAATTGTACGTTCACTTAATCATTCACATAAACGAATGTGTTTATATAATAAATAATAAACTGTATGTATTTAGATAAAAAAAACACCCAGCTCTCCCACAGGACAACACAATGGGTTCCCGATCTTAAAGTCAGACGGTTAACAATGACAGTAAGGAACAACAGGAATCACAAAAAAACTACATTTTGTGTAATTACACCAAAAAGAAATACAATCCAGTTACAAGTTCATCAAAACAAACAATTCAACAAATTGTGATCCATAAACTAGGAGTGCACTGATTGCAGTTTTCTGGCCGATCTCTAAAAAGCCTGACCTGCAGATTCTGAGTCTCTCTCTGTTGCTGAGTTGGCAACGGAGGGGCGACTGTTGTTAATGCAAACATGCAGACATGATCTGATAGTTTGTCAGGCAAACCTCTCTAATTGCAACACAAAAGAGGACTAGTGGCAGATTTTTAGACCTTTGCTGCGGTAGATAAGATTGGGGGATGGTGAGCATCGGCTGATCACCGATCTCCTAAAATTAAGGAAATCAATGCAGATAAATCTAAGTCGCCCTACTATGAACACATCCACTACCATGCATGTACTTTAATGCATTTTTTTAAATTAATTTAAAATATGTCTGGATTCAGAGATGCAGATAATCTCTTATTTTGTATGCATGTTAAGTGTTTCTTCTTTCTTTCTTTCTTTCTTCCTTTCTTTCTTTCTTTCTTTCTTCCTTTCTTTCTTTCTTTCTTTCTTGCCTCATAAAGATCAAATTAATCCTAAACGGTTGCTCAAATCTCAGATTGGACTGGAAATTATAAGCAGCCGTAAAAATCCAGATTGGTGCGTCCCAATAAAAATCGATAGCAGTATTCCTTTTTTGAACATTCAAATTGTATTATAATTTAAACAGAGAGGAATATATTGTCCGCATCCACAAAAATATTAACACAAGATCTAAAATAAATAAAAACATATTTCTTCTGATTTACTAATCATTGATAATTTGGATGTGATCATGGTAACCAAACCTCTACAAAACATCACATAGTAGGTTCTTTATCATCTTTTTGTCACCTACAAGCATTTTAGTAAACATTTAGTCGAAAAAATACATCGGAATTACCACAGATGGATTTCTACTCACTTATTTTTAATAAGAGAGTAATTATAAAGAAAGAAAGCCTTTGAGCGTGGAATTTCCGAGGCGTCCCCGAAGGCAGCAGGAGGAGAGCCGAGACAAGGCGAGAGCGAAGTGGCGTCGCGGGGAAGGGGCGGCTCATTGAGACAGGCAGGGAGGCAGGCAGGAGCGGGGAAATAAAACCCAATGCATGTGACTCAGCTGCGGACCGGACACACAGAACCTGGGAATAAAGAAACAAATACTAATAAATAAAGAAAACAAAGGTTGGTTTGAATTTATAGCTGCCGGGCTGTCGAGTGGAAACAAAGACAGACGGAGAGAGGACCGCACGCTGAGAGGAGCCTCAACAAGGTAAGGATGCTTCATTTACCTCTGCACGCATTTCAGCCTTTATTTATTAGTCTGAGTCTGAATGAGCGATGTGGGAATATTCAGCGCAGGGGTCTGAGGCTGAACAGCGCTGAAAGAAGGCGCTTTTTTTAAACCAAAAAGCTTTGGGAAACTCTTAAATGTTGCAGGTTTGACAGCACATGTATGAAGGGAAAAACGTGTGACTGCATGTAAATGAGGGGTGTGGACTACTACCTGGGGCAGAAAGAGACCCAGCTCCAGTCCATCTCAGCTGCACTGTAAAAAGTAATTTCATGGCTTTATCTGCGCTTTGGAAACACATGAAGAGATTTGTTGAGGGGAATAAAGAAATGAGGGATTTTAATTAGCAGTAAGTGAAAACAGAGAAGTCCTAATTTGATTTAATTTTATTATGTTTCTGTAACTGTGTTGGGAATAATAAAAACATAGGCGGAGGAACCGGGGGGCGCGGGGGGGAAGTGTCCCCCAGAAATATTGGAGGCAGGCGCTTTTGTCCCCCCCTAACAATTTCACCGCAGTTGTGAAAAATATTTGATTTTGAAATCTTCCGCTCGCGTGCTTTTATTTTGAAGGCGCAACACAGCGGCTTCAGTAGAGCGCTTCCGGAATGACCACAAAACACCTGATCACACTCAGGTGTTTGATGTGTTATTATATTAACACATGTGTTAATATAATATTAACACATTATATTAACACATGTGTTAATATAATAACATGTGTTATATTATATTAGATATTCAGGAGAATTGCAGTGCTAGAATAGTGATGCTGTTGAAGAAAGGTGAAGAGACTGAGGAAGCTCTGGTGAGGTCTTCAATTAGTTTATGGAGTATTTAATTTAAATTGTTAAAGAAACTAAACTATTATGAGAAGAGCAGCTCAGGGAAAACTTAGGTCTCAAAACAACAATATTATCTTTTATCGCAATTACTTAGTGTGACAGGCCTACCCACATATAATATATAGGGTAGTTAATTTATTACCAGGGATGGCATAGTTACTTTGAAAAAGTAACTTGATTACTCAATGAAAAATTCATCCATCAGCTAGAAAATGTGCATCTCCACCCTTTACGTTTTTGTCGCTGTTGTTACACATGAAACGTAACTCCCCAAGGAAAAAGAAGAAAGTAAAGTCGCCAAATCCTGCAAATCAACAAAAAAAAATTAGGATATGACTTATAATGATGCAACAATTGCTATAAGGGGCAACAGGACATATAAACCTCTTCAAATATGACCAAATTAATAATAAAAATATAAACATGTTGCATTTATTTATGATTTGGCCAAAGTTTAATGGTAACAAACCATAAAGTCTTATAAATAAAGCTCTTTATAAACCTCATTTGAGATTTGCAGCCTTGTATCCGACCCGTCTGCGTTGTCTTCTAGCTTTTCACTGGATATTGTTACACTGTATTATTGCCACTTTCCCATCATCCTTGAATCAAACCTCCTCTGCATCGACTTCTGTACCATTTTTTTTTCTCTGACATGAAAGATAAAAAGATTTTGCCTGCAGGTTTTTGGAGTGTTTTGTGAGATAGACTCAGAAACCTCGGGGTCGTTCCCTCAGACACAAAGGCAGCTTTTCTCCCAGCAGCGAGCGCTCAGGCCGGCCTGATCCTCCATCCGGCTGCTTCTCAAATGGGGGCGTGCTGAAGGTGTTTTCAAGTGATTTTCTTATAAGCTTCTTAAGAGCCGTCTGCCTCCTGACCTCCTCTGCACAAACATTTCAGTTTCTGTCTGGTGTTTTATCTCAGCAGCCTCAAAATCTCACATAATCCTTATGATATCGAAATAACAATGCAGATTATAATTTCATATTTGGGCTTGGTTTCAAATCTTGATTTTAAACTTGGAAGATTACATGTGATGAGAAATTAACAGTAATTTGGAAAGAGAAGCTTATTTTTGCTAGTAATTAGATGGAAATGCATTTCTTTTTAGATTGTCAAACACAAGGTCTGGGGGCCAAATCCGGCCCACCGTACCTTTTTAAGTGGCCCTTTAGACTCCAGATTTAAGCATAAGTAGAACCGTCAAGATAACAGTTGTGTGTTTAAAAATTATTTTATTAATCAAATCAAAGTGGCTTTTTTTTTTGTTTACTCCCAAATTACATTAGTCAATGCTTCCAGTTTTACTATGTTGTGGAAATTCACAAAAACTCAACAAATTGTTGCATTTTTTTGTGCTAATTCTTAATTGGGAGTTTACTAAAAACTTGAAGTGATGCCAACTCCCACCTGTAGGTGGCAGTATATTGTACTCCTCCACTTCTGCCTCTTCTTTACTTATGTCAAGTTCTAGTCTGATTGATTTTTTTTGCACATTTAATGTCATACACAAGTGGAAATATTGCAAAAGTCGTTGGTAATATTTTGAAATTAGCAATTTATTGCAAAACATTACAAAATAAAATGAAATCCTGGAGGGACTGATCAATGTGAAAATGGACTTATCAAAAGCAGAGACGGCTCTAACCATTTGTTTATCGGGTTTATTGATACATTTCAGCACAACTGGCCCTTTAAGGATATTTGTTTGACACCCTGTTTTAGATTATTTAATATAATCTGCATCTGGAGATTTGCGCTCTACAGAATATACGGAAATATAATCGGTCAAATGCAAATATGTCAGATGAATTTTGTGGGTGGCATCATAAATGGTGGCTCGGCTTCACACACACACACGCACGCACACACACACACACACACACAATGATGGCCAGATGGCATCTGCAGCATATTGGCGACCTGGCCTCCACTTTGTCTTCCTCTTGGGACCCGTTCAGCAGCGAATGAATCTGACAAGCAGGTGGCGTGCTCGCATGTTTACATGCGAGCCAAGAGGAGAGAGACATTTGGTTATAATATCTGTACGCAATACTTGGAGACTTGGCCAGTTTCTTGTTTAACAACATGTGTGATCCACATTAGCGTGAGCTGATTTACCAAGTATACACTCCGCCTCAGGCAGTTTGTAGTTTTTGTCTCTTTATTGATAATTTCTCTGCATCACTTCTGACACTTCGTTCTGCTTTAGTTTCATTAAAATCTTCGTTCATGCTTTCCCTGCGCGCTCTGTTGTCTAAATCCTGGAGGTTAGATAGAAACACCATATGGTCCGTGGAAACCATAAGTAACTCGAGTTAATGAGTGAGAGAAACAGCAGAATGATATTTGGGTTAAGCTGTCGCTGACAGCTTGTGATTGGAGAGAGTCGGATTGTCGACTCTCAGGGACAAACGTAGAAAACTCGAGGAATGTCTGATTATTACGGTGTTACGACCCTGAGCATCCAGGTGCTGACACTAAAATGCCAGCAGAAAAGCAGAATTTGCTTTCAATCAAAACAGAAAATTATTCCAACTGCAGCTAGAATAATGTAATATATTGAATATTCTTTATAATAATGCTGTAAGAACCCGTTTTGCATAACTAGAATTTTGACAAATGGATTCAGAGCAAAAAAGAAAACCCTTAATTTCCTTTAAGTATTTATATTGAAGCCTTTTTGCTTTTCTTTTTATTCAGTGCAAACAAAATTAGAAAGCTACTATTAGTTAGTCAGTCTGGGAGTATTATTATTATTATTGATGCCTGGGTTAAGGCTCAGTCTTTGACTGAGGTTAAAGGTCATGACTCAACTGAGCAGTTTCACACAGATGGCTTGTAATCACAGTGGTGACATAAGTCTTTCACCATACTGCATGAGGATTAGTTCAGGCACAGCTGTGCAAAATAATAGGGTTGAGAAGAAGCAGATAAAAGTTTTTCTTTGTCGCTTTTTGGTGTATTCAGATGTAAACACTGATATTGCTTATTTTCTTGCAGCACAAAGTTCTAGTGATGATTCACACCAAATTTGCTGAGCTACAATTTTCCTGCACAAACAAAGGATATATGTCTAACATTAATTTTGTTCCATTTAGGTAATGTAGAGGGACTGATTAAACCTTGACTGGTTAAACCTTTGACCTTTAGGCTTTCATTAATATCTTCAAAACAAAAGCAGCACAAACGCAGCTCTTAACCAAGAATGACGTATAGTAACACTTTAATATTGGTGGGATGATGAGTGATGGTTCAATTCGAGGCTGAATTGGCCAGTTTTATTTGACCTCACAGTTCTCCAGTGCAGCAGTTTGAGATTAGCTTCATGCCTCAGTAAAAAGAGCAGGTAATAATTACAGCAAAGCTTCAGCATGAATGAATCCATTGATCACCTTCAGAGAGCCGCCGCTCTGCCCTTCATCTTACATTTAATGGCTTTTTAATGATAAATTACAATCAGAACTCTGCCCTCCGTAATGCCAGGCGTAAAAAGGTTTTAGTTGTCAGAGCGTACAACTTTGATTTACCTTAACTGTCTATAAAAACGTTAGTTTTTTTCCGTATAGTTGTGTGTGACTCTCCACACGTGAGGACAAGAAGAAAACAGAAGAGTCGATCAGCTTTCCTTCCTTCCCCCTCCTCGTTTTCTCCATCTCCTCGTCCTCCTCCGAAGGGTTGAAGCCATGCCCATCGTTTCTGCAAATACAGGTAGAGTGAAGCTTTTTATGTTCTTACGAAAAGCCAGATGTTGTACGATGGTCAGTTTGAACCATCTCTTGTGAAGGAATAAAACAAGAGATTATTTTTAATTTATTATTTGTATTTGCAGGGCTGCATGAGACTCTGGCCATCCTCACATCTCAACTCCACCCTGATGCCAACCACAAGGAAGACCTGGTCTTCCTCAGAGACGTCTTCAGTGAGAAAAGCATCGGTTACCTCATGAAGGTTGAGCAGATTCTTAATATTAGACGTGCAAACTGTCATTTATGAACCTTTTTTGCACTTAAAGTTGACAGTAATGTTTGAATCCATCAATTCAACAACAACAAAAAATCTGCCAACCATTGAATAATTAATAAAATCCACTACCACTCTGTTTCCATAAATATTATTAAAAGTAGCAACTATTTAATATCAATCAAAAATATTGAATGCACAGTTATGTAATTTCTTGTAAATAATTTGTTGTTTTGTTCACGGTTTTTTTTAATTACCCTCCTCATTTGCACATTTCATTTAAACATAATATCCTACTTTTAATAACTGTGCAGTTTTATTTATTTTTTCGTAATTTTACCCCTTACTGTACAATCTCTTATTCCTATTTTTCTTTCTTTATTTACAATTATTTTACCTAAGTTTGAATCTGTGTGCTTACATTAATGTAAAGTTTTAATATTGAGTTCAGTAAAGAAAGTGTTTACCTCCTTAAACAGACATCAGAATATATTGGGGTATCACTAGCATTCTCAAAAAAGAAGTTTCATTAATATTTATCATCTCTCATGCAACTATTTAGTTTCTCTTCTGTTCCTGCAGATCCATGAGCGGTTAAAGCTGTACGAGAAGTACAGTCCCACTCCGGTCCTGCACAGCGCCTCCTGTCTGGCAGAGGATGTAGGTGCAGTGAAGTTTCCCTCTGAATATTCTTTAAATTGAATTGTTCATTTCTCTTTGTGTGACACTAATAGAGTGATCTATAAAAGAAATAAGTGTGATTTTGGCTCATTAGCTGGCGGAAGAGCTTCAGAGTGGGCCGCTGCAGGATGACGAGCGAGAGCTGCTCCTTTTGCTGAACACACCTCACCTGAAGGTAGATTCTCATTTACTCTGAACCGAGCTTTTAAAAAACTGAATGTTCAATCTATTCCCGTTTAATAATGACATTCAGCTTAGTGGTTTTCTCTGGAGTCTTTTGGGGAACAGAAGAAGAACGTAAAAATGAATCTTTTGGTTTTTCCCTCAACATTGGATAATATTTTTGCCTTCTTCAATTTAAAAAAAATGCTTTATTTATCCCAGAGAGATAAATTTATCCCATCTTGATGGATAGTGATGCTGTGGTAGCAGTCAGTCTTGCAGCTGATCTTGTTGCTACAGTTTTGCAGAAATTTAAATAAAAACCGGGCCAGGTGCTGTGGCGGCACGGGGGCCGGGCCCGGCCCGCGTGTTGGGGCCTTGGTTCTTGTGGCAGTGGTCGTGGGTTCGGTTCCTGGGCTGGCTGCGCTTTCCGCGTGTCTTCCTCCTCTCTCGTTGCCCTGTTTCCTGTCGAGCTGCTTTCAGGTGGATGCCACTAGAGCCAAGAAAACCTTAAAAAAGAAGAAAAACAGATCAATAAGTATCTAAAACCAGAGGGAATAATTGTCCTATAACCTCAGCTGAAAAAGGTCTGAACAAAAGCCTGAGAAAAACCAGATCAGAATAAAGTAGCAGAGTTTCTCCAACTTGGTGCCTCTGGGAGAAAACGCTGTTTAATGCATCTGTTTTATCTGTTGGCTCATGCAGGCGGTGCTGTCAGCTCATGACATTGTTGCCCAGAAGAAATTTGACCCAGTTCTTCCTCCGTTGCCAGAAGATTTGGACGATGACTTTGAGGAAGAGTCTGTGAAAATCGTCCGTCTGGTTAAGAACAAAGAGCCTTTGGTGAGGGTTGACTTTAGAGAAAACCCAAGATCCAGTTTAACGTTCATTTCTGTTCCTGTTATTTCTTTATTTTCTTTTCCACAAGGGAGCAACCATTCGGAGAGACGAGGCCACTGGAGCTGTAATCGTGGCAAGAATCATGCGGGGAGGGGCGGCTGACCGCAGCGGTGAGGCCTCTGACTCGCCTCCGTTCTTTTAGGAAACAAATGAACATTCAGCAGGACAGCAGCGGGAAGGAGCTATATGTGAATAATCCTGAAGCTTCTATAGAGGAAACTACAGTAATCTTTCTCTTATATGTTAGAAGTTGATGTCATCAGAGCTGCTACATGTGAGGAGATTAAACTGTGCGACCCATTGAACTGTCAGCAGGCATCAAATCCTTGAGATTATGGCCACAAAATTGCATATTTCCAGATTATAAACATCCCCATGGCCGTTGCCATGGGGATGTTGTTGACTTGTCGCCAGTGGGAAATAGCTCCTGTGTTTCTCTGCCTGCGGTCTGAAACACGTCTGTTTGCAGGTCTGGTCCATGTAGGAGACGAGCTGCGAGAGGTGAACGGAAACCTGATCACTCACAAAAGGCCTGATGAGATCAGCCAGATCCTGGTAAACAGCAAACACCTGTTAGAGTTCAGGATGATGAGGATGATGATGACGATGATGATGATGATGATGATGATGATGATGATGATGATGATGATGATGATG
>VMRN01000245.1:61036-193885 GCA_010277015.1 Poeciliopsis turrubarensis
TGTTAGTGGTGGTGATGATGATGATGTTAGTGGTGGTGATGATGATGTTAGTGGTGGTGATGATGATGTTAGTGGTGGTGATGATGATGATGTTAGTGGTGGTGGTGGTGATGATGATGATGATGATGATGATGATGATGATGATGATGATGTTAGTGGTGGTGATGATGATGATGTTAGTGGCGGTGATGATGATGGTCAAGGTGATGATGAAGACGGTTTCTCTCCTCAGTCTCAGTCTCAGGGCTCCATCACTCTGAAAATCATCCCAGCTGTTGCTGAAGAAGATCGACTGAAGGAGAGCAGAGTAAAGTTCATCCATCTGTCCATCCATCCACAATACATCCATCCATCCATCCCTCTGGCTATCCATTAATTATTCTTCCTTCCCTCATTTGTTTATTTCCATCCATCTTGTTCTGTAACAGTATTTATTTTTAAACTCTTCATCGTTTTGTCCAGTGGAATGACGTCGAATATTTAGTCATTTCTGCTTCCTGTCCTGAAGGTCTACCTGCGCGCTCTGTTTGACTACACACCTTTTGAGGACAAGGCAACGCCGTGTCAAGAGGCGGGACTTCCTTTCAAGAGAGGGGACATCCTGCAGGTCGTCAGCCAGGAGGACGCCACCTGGTGGCAAGCCAAGAAAGTGGGCGACTGCAACCTGCGTGCTGCCCTCATCCCCTCCATTCAGTTTCAGGAGAGGTGACATAAAATTACTCTTTCGACGTTATTGTGTGTATCGTCTCTTTTGTAACGGAAACATTATGGATCTGGTTCCAGGCGTCTGAGATACAGAATGAAGATGAATTCCCTTCCTGCTCCTCTGTCTCCCAAAGCCCCAACATGTAAGAGCTACTTAAGACCTCGTCAAAGTCTCTGCATACGACCTGCAGATGTGCATGACACCAAATGCAGATGAAATCCAATCTGTGGAAGATACGTGGAAAAAGAGATTATTTATAAAGTTGGGCTTAATCTCTGAAATAATTAAAAATTTAATTTAAAAGTAACATGAAACAAAAGCAAATCTTTAATCAGGATCAAATTTCCAAACATTTTCAGTCATGTCACATGACTGGTGAATCATATTCTCTTATATAGATTTACATTTTATGTGTCCTTCCTTTCTTCCTTCTTTCCTCCCATTTAACCTTCCTTTTTTTCTTGTCCTCTTTCCTTGAGTCATTCTTTCTCTTTCTTTGTTTTTTGTTCTTTACTTTCTTTTCCTTTTCTTCTTCCTTCCCTTCTCACTTTCTTTCTTTTTCTTTGCTTATTTTCCTCAGTTTTCCTCTTCCTTTCTTTTTAATTTCTTTTTTTGTATTTTGTTCCTTTTTCTTTTCTTTCTTTCTTCCTTTTTTGTTTGCTTCTTTGTATTTCCTTCCTTGTTTTTTCCTTTTACTTTTTTTCTTTCTCTCTGTTTCCTTCTTTATTTTTAATTTCTTGCTCATTTTTCTTGTTTTTCTTCTTTTTGTTTTCTCTCCATTTTTTATTTGTTCATTTTTTCTTTGCTTTCTTCTTTCTTCCTTTGTTCTTTTCTTTTATTGTTTGTTTCTTTCACCACCATGTACATCTGGAGTACAGCTATAAAGGAGTTCTTGTTGGTTTTAATTTAGTTATCGGATTATAATTGGATTACAATTTTACAAGCCCAAACTGAACAGCACTGAATAGGAGAAGTTTAGATGCATTTATGATTAAATGCATCTAAACTTCTCACCAGACCTCAGTTATCCAAACCTCCCTGATCAGATAGAAAAGCAGAAATAGGACACTTTAAAAATGGTTGTGAATTTGAGAAAAACATTATAAAATGTACAGTCGAAGGCCGAGAACGTTGGTAATAACGTTTTGCTACAATGATGCTTTGTGTTGCTCTCACTTTGCCAACTTCAGATGATCGGACAGAGAAAGGTACGTTCAGAAACCCTCATGTTAGAAAACATTCTTCAGACAGAAACCACCGACCTGAGGCGTTAAACACAAATACAACTCAACACACAGCAGACCAGAGGTGGGCAGAGGAACCAAAAACTGAACTCAAGTGACAGTAGCATATATTTTCACTCATTGAGAGTAAAAGGTATTTTATAAAACATCTACTCAAGTACTGAGAAACTGATCAAATTATCAATCACTTAATATTTAAACTGTACATAATCATAATTTAGGTGGAAATTTTGGTATTTTAATCATAAAAATGACAATAATTCATAGAAGTAACAAAATCAGGCAAAAGAAAAAAAAAATTCAAATCAGTTTCCTTAAAAAAAAACCTGATGAAACTTTAACAAAAACTGTTTCTGTGTGTCGTGATTTTTGGTTAAAACATGTTTGATTTTCAAAATTTACTCAAGTAAGAGCAGAGATACTTCATAATAAAATAACTCAAGGGAAAACAAAATGTACAGCCATTTAATGTAACTAGCTACCAACCAACTCTGCTCAGATACAGAAAAGCTTTTTGGTTGTTTTTACCTAAAAGCTGCTTTTCAGAGAACATTTAAAAGCGTTTATACGTCTCTGAATATCTTTGGTTGTTTTTGTGTTTGACGGCTCGGTGTCAGCATTTCCATATTTTCATGCCCCTGCATCGTAATCAAATCCTTCCGAATGTCTCCCATGAAACTTAGAAACGTTCTGATTCAGTTTTAATCCTTCCTTCATACAGGATCATGAATTTGCTTTGAAACATTTGTTTTTACTTTGTTTATGCCGCGCCTGTCCTGCTGTGAGTCTCCCCTCCCTGTTCTCACCTCGTTCTCTCCCTGCTTGTCGTCCCACAGAAGACTGTGACAGTAAAAGTGCTCTGAATGGAAAGGATGTAGGTGAGGAAGCACGCCGCCTTAAACATCACATGTTGGCTTAGCCTGTGCGCTAATTCATGCTTTATTCTAGAGGCTGCAGGCTATTGTTGCTAAAGTGTTAATGTAGGTGTTTGTGTGTGTGAGTTTTCTGCTCCTTGCATATTAAAGTTGTTGTTTTTTCTTTAAATATTCATTTATTTAAAGAAATGTAAAAGTTTTCCTTTGATATTTGTGAGCTGTCTCTTAGTTTCCAAGGTGTTCAGCTTTCTAGAGAAAACTGTTCTGAACAAATATGCTGGGATGAGTTACATTTTTAGCATCTTTTCCTTTAAATTCAGTCGATTAAACAGTTAAATCAGTATTCTGCTTTATTAAAAGGTGAATTTTTACATTTTTAAGGATGTTAAATTACAGTTTGAATATAGTCATTGAGACTTGATATAAAGCAAAGTAATAAATAATACATTTTGTCACCAAAACAAACATTGTGTGTTAGATTGGTAAATGAGAAATTTTCCTTCTTAAGCTTGTTAAATTGCACAATAATCTTTAGATTGAAGTCATTATCATAAGCTACACTAGGACACAAAATTATTTACTTCCACTTTTAATGACAGAAACATTTGGTTTTCAGATAAGTTTCTCTTTCTGTGAACCGTTTGGAAAAGTTAATGATTCTGATGCGATCATTTCAGGGCAAGAAGTACTAAATAATTTAATTTCTTAAAAGAATCCAATTAAAAGGAAATGGGCCAAACTGTGAACTCACTACTCATAAAGAAATGATTATCAGTGTCACTTATAATAAGTTTTTTAATTAGTTATCCTCAAAAGTTTGGAAAATGCCAATAATATTTATGTCAAATGTGTTTAAAACTGCGTGATTTGTCTCCCCCTGCTGGCAAAAGTAGTAATACTTTTGATGTGTTACTTTAGAAAATAGTATTTAGGTTTATTTGTTGTTGGGGTTTTTTTTTAGAACAAAAAACAAATCCCAGAAATAACAATATGTCAAGTGACTGCTTGCTTATTTATTCCGTGCTAAATAAATGAATCTTTTGTTAGTTCGTTGGAACATGAACATGAATTACAAGGATGTCCCATTCAGCAAGAGGAGTTTTTATAGCTTATCACATAATATCTAAATTAGTCTCTGGAATTTTTGCAACTTGATTAATTCAAAGTAAAATTAATTCCTTCTCTAAAATATTAAACTTAAACTAATTTGTTTTTATTACATAGGGGGGAAAAAAACAACAAAATACAACAACAAAACAGTTTAATCTAAATCTTAGATCAACTATTTAATTCAGTTGAAGAAATGTAGCTAAACCGAAGAAAAGATGAATGTTTCTATGTAAATATCGGGAATAAATCAGGATTTTCCCAGAGTAAATGTGTAAATGTGTCATCTAAGTGTTTCCCTCTCCAGTTTTAGTGTTTTCCTATGTAGTTTTGTTTCTGTTGCATTTAAACTGGATTAAACTGGATTCTAGCGTTTACATTGATTTAGAACAGTTTTATTATCACTGACACACGGCTGGCTGAATGTCTGTAAGTGCTTCATATCCGGTTCATCTTTTTTCTCTTTCCAAAAAAGTAATAATCTATTACTGCATCATACAGATTATTAATAAATTTACACATTTTAAATGAATCTCTGACATCATAGGAAGTATCTGAATGGCTTATTGTGGCTTCTTGAGCCTTTTTGAGCTAATTTATTCTAACAAGCAGGATTGTTGGAATATATTAGGGTTTTTGTCTCACCAAGCTTTTCACGTTGTCGCTGTGGGCCATCATGGCATCTCACTGGCGAGCTCCAACTGCTGATTCTTCTCCATGTGTTTGAAAGGCGGACGCGGCATGCATGGCTTCATAGCTTCCATTGTGTTGGTGACTGAAACTGGTGAAATAAATGGTCTAATATGACGCTGTAGTTTCTCCCAAGAATAAGGCAGCTCCTGCCTTCTGTGGCCATGCTTTCTCATGGGAATTTTACTCAGGTACTCTTACTGGTTTTCTACGGTGTTTGCTGTGCTGAAACACAGTTCTAATCGTGCTTCTGAAATATGTTTAGTTATAAAAAAAGAGAGTTTATATTAAAGGAATTGTTGTATTTTTCTGAATCTCTTCTACTTTCTTGAAAAAAAACAACAAGTGTGTTTTTGTATGTCTCGACCGCAGCCAGTTTACGCCGAAGTTTCCGGCTGAAAAAAGATCGACAGGGTTCACCGGCAGAGACCCAAACGCCAGAAGGCCAACGGTCGGACTTCCGGATCTATGAGGAAGTTACGCAATATTTGCCACGCCCTGGAGAAAAGCCCCGCCTTATTGTACTGATAGGTAGCTACGCTGTTAAAAAACAGACATATTTTCAAAGGAAACATTTGCTGTTTTTCAGTGTTTGAATGAAAATGTATTGAAATCATGCTTTAACAAATACAACAAGGTTTATGTTTTCTTTTAGTTGGAATTTCTTGGAGATATATTTTAGAAAAATATGCAGGAAAGATTATTCTACTTTGATTTAGATGATACTTTATGAATAAAGTGAAAGCGGTGCTTCCGTCTGCACTTTTTTTTCTCTTTTTGCCATTGACAGGAATTTACTTTTTAAAATCTATTTCTGTATTTTTGTGTTTTTTTTTTTTCTTTGGTAACACTTTATTTGGAGGGATTTGCATAAGACTGACATGCATTCGGTAAATAATGACACTCGTAATGTAAAATTTACACTTTTATTGGCTTTTTAATGCATGTTTAATTGAACTTTGCATTAAAAGTTTAATTATTTACAAAATAATGCAAAGTTGGCATTTTTTTAATGGACTTTTAATGCACCTTTGCATTAAAATTGTGGTAAACATTTCTGAAGACTTTTTGATTTTCATGATAGTTGTCATGTCAATCAAATATGCCTTCAAATAAAGTTCTACCTTTTCTTTTTTGACTTGTACGCTGAAAGGTTCAAAATTACAGAAAAAAATTAAATAAAATTTCAAATATCAGATTTGATGGAAAGTCTTGGGTTATATTTTTTAAAATAATAATTTTCTGGGCCACAGGTTCGCTGGGCGCTCGGGTCACGGAGCTAAAACAGAAGGTGATAGCAGATAACCCTCGATGGTTTGGCCTGGCTGTTCCCCGTAAGTATTCCTGTCCATAAAATGCATCATTTAGCTGATGCAGCCACTGTATTCAATATTTATCTCCATCTCATCTGGCCTGGTGGCGGCTTGAACCTTGACCTGAAGACACGACCCGAGCCAGAAAGACTCACGAGAGAGAAGGAGTGGAGTACCACTTCATCAGCAGAGCAGCTTTTGAGGCCGACATCCAGAATGGGAAGTGAGTAAACAAACAGTCTTATGAAAAGAAAGTTTCAACAAAACGATTGTATTTGTTCTTTAAACTAATTTTTTATGAGAATTATATTTTGTTCTGCAGGTTTATTGAATATGGGGAGTACAAAGAGAACCTGTACGGCACCAGTTTGGAGTCCATTCATAAAGTTCTGAGTCAGAACAAAGTCTGTTTAGTGGACGTGCAGCCAGAGGTGAGTATAACTGACAAACCCATCTTCCTTTTGGCCCAAATCAAGACCACAAATGTTCTTAAAGGGCCAGAATGTAATGTTGAACTGCTGAAATATAAATAAAATTAAATTATTAAATAGTCCATCCAGGATTCACAAGAAGCTGGAGAGTCTGACTGATACAATTTGGCAGTAAACAGACAAATTGTATTATTGAATTGACTCATAAAATAATATTTAAACACATTATCTTGTTTTACGTATCAAACTACTGGCTGTTGTGTTAAATCTCAGTTTAAGGGACATGTTTAATGATAAATGAGTGTAATGTATCCTGCATTGTGATGAATGTTTCACATCATTCAGGCCCTGAAGACTCTGCGATCGGCCGAGTTCAAACCGTACATCATCTTCGTGACGCCTCGCTTCCCCGACAGCCAGAGAAAACACTTTGGCTCCTCTTCCTCGCTCAGCGCCGGGATCACGGTAACTCGCACGGCGACAACAAGAAAAGCAGCATATGGAGTTTTATTACTGGTGAAAGTGACTGTCTGGTTGTCACCAGGAGGAGGATCTCCAGGAAATGAAGCAGTCTGCAGAGAAGATGGACGAGAGCTACGGCCATTGGGTGGACTACGTGTTGGTGAAGGAGGACCCAGTGAGTGCCTTAGCGGAGCTCCAGGTGGCGCTGGAGAGGGTGCAGACGGAGCCGCAGTGGGTTCCTGTGTGCTGGGTGAGGCGTTAGCCTAATCAACTTCCTGATGAACAGAGACCGCTGTGCAAGGACCCACCGCTGTGGGGGACCAAATGTTTACTGCCATGTAACCATTCCACACTTAGAGAAGGACATAAAAAACAGAAAAATGTTTGATAGTTGATACGGTCACAGGAAAAACAAGTACACCCAGTTATGGCAGTTTCTTAAAGGGGCAGTTTAAGTATCTATGTTCAGATATAAAAATGCTGTATGACTTTGTAATTTAACGAAGTAAAATTATTATTACTCCAAAAATCCCCTTCAAGAAATCGTCACAACATGGCTCCTCTATTAACCCTTTATCATTTTTACCAGCACTGCATTTGGCTGAGCTCATATAATGAGCTCAGCAGTTTCACCTGCGGTGTTTGCTAATTGCTGCTGGCTAGTCTGAAGGAGCTGAATGAGCTGCTCTGTGAAGCAGAAGCTGGAAAGCCTCAGATCTGAGGAGGAGCTGCGTCCCGAAGGCGGGGCTAGGTCCATCCAGACATTTTGCACAGCTGAATGGTGCAAACATGCATGAAAGCAACATGCAGCTCTGGAAAAAATGAAGAGCCCACTGCATGAACTGCATTGAAAACATCATGGTTATTCCACCAAATACTGATTTCTGAACTCTTCCTGATTTAAAACATTACTATTATTTCTAAAAGGATATGAACTTCTTCTCTTTGCAGTATTTGAAACCACTGCTTTTTTTTTTAACAGTTTCTCATTTTCTGCAAATAAATATTTGCTTTGAATTTCAAATAGATGTTAGTATTTTGTAGAATAAAAGAGCAATGTTCATTTTACTCAAACATTTACCTACAATAAGCAAAATCAGAGAAACTGATCATTTTAAGTAGTCTCAAATTTTTTAGAGCTGCACGTGTTTTTGATGCAACTCTAGATTTACTACCGATACCCTTCCATACTGGTGTTAAAACACGCCTGGAGAAAAGGAAAAATGATTTAGCAACGATTCCACATATAGTTGACTAATTTATCTTTGCAAACTCCTCTGGAAGCAGCAAGGGTGTACTTATTTTCCTATGCCTGTTGCTACAGCCAAGGAAACTTTCTTTCCAGCGGCTAATTGTGTCGTTATTGCAAATAAAGTCTGCAGTGGCTCCCGGGATGCAGGTGAGACTGTTGTAGTGAAGCAGTGCTGATGTACATGCTGTGTATCTAAAGTGCAGCGGTAGAATAACGGCTAACTCAGGCACGCAGGACCAAGTTTCAGTTAATGTCAGATCTGTTGTGGTCAGTAATAGAAGACCTGTTTTAATAGCAGTTACACTGTGAAGTGCCATAATGAATGTGTTGAATTCACACAGGGAACTGTTGTAACCTGTGAGCTGACAGAATAAATCTGCCCTGCTGGACAAATGTTAAGTTTGGTTTATTAAATCTTTGGAATTAAAAAAACCCCAAAACAAATCAAACATCATCAGGGAAACGATTTAATTCTGGACTCATACAAACAAAGAAAGGAAAATGTACATATGTATTCGCAACATGTGCAGGAACTCCACACTGTTTTTTTTTTTTTTTTTTACTTCCACAGCTTCTTGATAGACATGTTCTTCTCGCTGTCTTTCTGCATGACCTTTGCCACGGCCATCTCAAAGTCCTCCTGTGTGACATGAACCCTCCGTTCCCTCAGAGCGTACATCCCTGCCTCTGTGCAGACGCCCTGAAACCAAAACGCACAGATTATTTACTAACCGATTATTCTGACCATTAATCGGATAAAATCAAATTGCCAAATTCTGCTGGTTTTTCATTTGACCTCTAGAGCCTTTTATAGTATTGAAAATGCAGCAAATAATTATTTAATAACCTAAAATGCAGTAATATAGCATTCCTTTAGTGAATGTTTGATCATTTGTAGCAAAGGATGAATCTGTAGCTGAAAAAATACTTTAAACATCAATATGTGTAACGCTTTATGGATCATCAATACAATCTACGACTGATTAATTTTTTATTAACCAATTACTAGGATACCTAAAGGCTCTTGATAGGATTTATTTTAATGAGGTGAAGCCAAAACTGTTTATTTTTAATCTTACCAAACAGTTTTAGCTGAATTCCTGCTCCCAGTATGCTGCTCTTTCAGCAAATGGGTTTTTTTCAGGCTATATTCCTGCTAACGATTAATCATCTGTTAAATTAGTTGACGATTATTTCAAGAATCAATTAAACACGATCAATCGTTTCTGCCCTAAACCAGATGTAGTTGTGTTCCTGCTCATCCCGATGCTAAATACTTCAGATTAACGGGGTCATTCCCACCTTGACCTCGGCGCCGGAGGCTCCTGGCATGAGCTCTGCGATCTTCCTCAGGTTGATGCCCCGAGTGAGATTCATTTTCCTGGAGTGGATCTTCAGGATGTCCAGACGGGCCTGTTACACGAACAAGTGTTAACATTTTTATGCAAATAAAATAAATGACCTTTTTTAAGAAAATGTATTGATAGGAACCTCTTCGTTCGGAGGAGGGAACTCGATCTTTCTGTCGATCCTTCCTGGCCTGAGAAGAGCCGAGTCCAAGATGTCGATCCGGTTGGTGGCCATGATGACCTGCAGGGGAAAAGTAACAGCATGTCAGCTTTTCTCTAAGCAAAAGCTCTATTTTCTGAAATGTGAGCAGATGTTACAGTCCAGCTCAGTTCTAACAGGTTTATGTAAAACACTCTTCTGTGTGGAAGTTATTAAAAAAAAAAGAAGACATTTTTATCCATATAAGATCCTTTTGTTTTGTCTTGTGTTCTTGACAAAAAAGGTAGATTTTTAAATTAATACTTTAATCTGATATCTATGATATTTATGATGTTGATATTTTCTTGACTCTTTGTTATCATAATGTCCCCAACTCTGTTTGACCTTTAGCCTCTCAAACACTTTGGGCACTGATGACAGGAAAAGTAAATCTAGTCGGCCAAATGTGTAACTGCAGTGGTCAATTTGCATTTGAAATGGTATATTTTCATATTTTTATGAATGCCAGTCCTTATGGTTTGTTTTTCTTCAGAAGATAAAGGAAAAATCTTCATACAGTGGGAACATTTTTACTATACCTGCCATAAAATTATAAAAGTGTCATCAGATAATAGAAAATTAGTTGCAGCTGTTGCAAGGGAATTTTCAAAAACTTTTCTATTTTAAACCGATTAATTATGCCATTGTAACGATTTTAGCGTGGGTTTCTAACTTATGGTGCAGGACACTTCACTGTACAGTCATTTGACCTTTCGTCATGGAACCGAACCGATCTGCGTCACCTTGATGTTTTTAGTGGCCTCGAACCCATCCAGCTGGTTGAGCAGCTCCAGCATCGTCCTCTGCACCTCGCTGTCTCCACCTGAGCCGCCCTCCAGGCGAGACGAGCCGATGGAGTCGATCTCATCCATGAAAATGATGGAGGGGGCGTGTTCCCTCGCCATTACGAACAGCTCGCGCACCATGCGAGCGCCTGGGGCGGAGCCGGAGACATTACAGAGTTAGGAGACGTTTCAGGAACTTGGCTGCAGGATTGATAAGATTGAAGATGGGAAGTCACCCTCTCCGATGAATTTCTGGACCAGTTCAGAGCCGGAGACCCTGATGAAGGTGCAGTCAGTGTGGTGGGCTACAGCTCTGGCTAGCAGAGTTTTCCCAGTTCCTGGTGGTCCATACAGCAGCACACCCTGCAACAAACAAAAACCTTTGTTGGTCACTGCGGCAATGAATCAATTAACTTCTGGCATTCTAAGATTTAATTTTTGGAGAATTTGGATTTTTTTCCCCCGTTGATGCACTTTCAGCGTTTTCATGGTTCAGAGTGATGTCAGCACGCCCAAGGCAGCCATCTTGTGTGACAAGCAACCTTCTCGGCTTCAACTTATTTGGACACTGAAGCTATGATTTTTTTTAAAATTATTATTATTAGAATAAAGTTGTAAAATTAAAAGATAAAAGTTGTAATTTTAGGAGAATGATTTTCATAAAGTTACAGCTTCAAACAAAAAAAAACAAAAATTAAATGAGAAATGTAACTTTATCTTGTAAATTTACACAGCATCAAATGATTATCAGTAACATGACTGAAACTACATTCCTGTAATTAAACATTGTTGGAGCCTGATCCCACTACTATGTTGTACAACTAAAATGAAACTTAACTTTTTGAAAATATTCCCGGCATTTGTCATTTCTTTTTTTAGAAAATTAAACAAAAATAAATCAATTAAAATCAGAAAACTGTCTCTGCCCTAGAGGTTTTCAAACTGACTGTAAAACACCAAAAAATAAAAGCATTCGTTGACTTTCACCCACCTTTGGCTGTGCGATTCCCAAAGCCTCAAACAGCTCTGGGTGCTTCACTGGCAGCTCTATGACTTCTTTGATCTCCTTGATCTGTTTGTCCAGCCCACCAATCATTTCATAGGTGGAGTCTGGCACCTTCTCCACCATCATCAGGGAAACCAGAGGGTCCACTTTGTTGGGCAGGATCTTGTGGAGGGTGTAGCTGTCGTTACGCAAAGCCACGCGGCAATTTGGAGTTACCTGGTGGAAAAGTGACATTAATATAAAACCTGAAAATGTGTTCTCCTTAAACTGATCGGCAATAACACTTACATCATTTATGTCAATGTTCTTGTCCACATCCACAACAAATTTCCCCTCAGGATGTACCTATGTGGACAAAGGAAGAAGTCAGATAAAACTGCAGAGAAAGCATTAAGCTGCAGTTCAGACCCAGAGAGCTGCATACCTTCACCAGCACTTTCTTTTTGTCCATAACCCGAACCACTTCACCCACGTAGGATCCCTGCTCCTGCAGCAGCTGCAGCTCCTCACGCAGCAGACGTACTGACGGGCAAAAACATGCAAACATGTTTATATCTATACCCTGTTTTTTTTTTTTTTAAATAATATGTTAAAAAATTTAAATCTACCTTTGGCATTGAGTTCATTCCTCTGCGCCTGCAGACGTCTCAGATTCTGGCTTTTATCGTTCACCGTCAGCTGTTATGAGAGAAAGAGAACAGAAATGAAGCACTGACCCTTTAGCAGAAGGAGTTTTCACTAACTTTGCATATCATGCTCACCTGTAGCTCTTCTATCTTCGATAAGTAGTACTGCCGGAGACCTGATCCACCTTTAAACTCCCCTGTCTCCATCTAGCAGAGGAGAAGTGACCTCAGATGCATTTCTTATACAGCACAATTTTGTCTCTGAACAATTATTTACTGTACATTTAGAGTGGAATGGGGTCAGGCTTATATTATTGTATCTTAGAAGCGTGAAAACAATAAAAAAGGGAGACTGAAAACAACAGGGGTTTCATCAAAAATACTAAAAGGTTTTCTATAAGTTATACGGTAACATTCATGGTCTTAATGAAAGTAAAAGTTGGGTAAGGAAAAAAAAACTGAACGAAATTATACCTTAAAATGGCTTTTTAAATGGTGAAAATGTGTTTTAACACCTTACACTCCAACGTGAAGTAAAATAATTACAGAACAATATTTGCTCTATTTTACGCTGCACTTTTTTTCACTATATAAAAAAATGGATAAATGTTGTTCCTCTTAGCTTTTATTTTATTTCCTCTACGTTTAAATGTAATGTATGCTTAAAGTCCTTGTGCACAAAATCTTGCCCAATCGAGCTAATTCTGATATTTATGAAAACTGATGGATCACTGGACTTTAAAAGCACTTGGTTATAAAAGTCACAAACCTAAAGTGTGGAGATTATCAATATCCAACTGAAATGTACACATAAACACAAATTTCAATGACTCCAGGGTGAAATTATTTTCTTTTAACACTGATTAACATTTGTTAGCATGAGCTAATACCCGAGTAAACGTTTGGTTAAAAGGTGGTAACACAAAAACTTGGTTGCTTATAAAAACACAAACATCTTAAAAGTATAAACATGCGCTACAATTGTGAATAAGTTGTTTACATTCGGTACAGGAAGCAAAGTGACTTTAACGAAGCCTATTGTCGACAGCGAGCAGACGGCTCTTTAGCAGGCTCGGCTACAATGAGACAGCAAACCTGCACAACACATTCATTGTTTTCAATAAAAATATCCCTTAGGTTTTTACACTGAAGCCCCCAATAGCTGACCGAACACAACAGGTTCAAAGTAATTATTCACCGAAAAGCGCTACAATATAATCTTCCTACTATTTTTCTGATTAAAATCAACAAAACGACAGAAAATTACACCTACTTGATCGACTCCGTCTACCTCCATCTTGAAATTTCGGCGTCCGTTACAGCGCAGTCGTATTTCCGGTGAGCTTCTTCTTCTATATAAATTTGTAGTAAATGACTTAGATCGCCCCCTGCAGTTCAAGTTATAGAAAGGAACTACTGTTTCTTAAGTTTAACCGAATGGTTCCCAAACCTTTTTGTACAAAATACTCAGAAGTGGAGTAACCAACCGTGTTCAATTAAAAGTAGCAATACCTCAACATATTTTAGTCAAGTAGCTGCCTAAGAAATTACTCAAGCAAAAATGTGTTTGGTAAAAAGGCTACTGAAGTACTGAGCACCTGGTCAGAATTACTGATTTAATGTTAAAAATGATTTCACCACACAGGCAAAAATAAAAAATAAATAATATGCACAAATAATACTATTTTTAAGCTCTTTTCCAAATCATATTTTCTCATCTAAAACTTCTGACTATAGGTAATGTACATATTTTAGTTCTTGCAGTGACAAGTGTTTACATTAAATTTACTTCACCTCCAAATGGCACAGTAGGCTCTGCAGATCAGAGAAACATTTTTTTAAAAGAAAACAAAAAGGTCTCAGCTCACATTTTACATGAACTGTAGATTTATCTGAAATATATATCATGCGGATTGAAGTAAAATGTTCTTGTTCTTCATTTAACAAATTTACTCACTGGAGGGTAACCAGAAATTTCACTTAAGTAGCTTTAGTGTAGGAAAAAGATGTAGTGGAACTAATCCTAAAATTAATTTTCTCCTCTACTTCTCTCATGAGAAGTGTTGGATAAATAAATAAAAAATACAGAATGTGCTTTAACAAATTATTTTAGCAATATTAAAGGTAACTAAACTCAACCACAGAGCATAACCCATACATGGTGCAATTTCTTACACATTAATAGCAAAACCTGATATTTTAATAAAATAGAGTGGGAGGAAAAGGTTTGCCTATATTTGCTTTAAAACCTGATAAACTGGCAGTGGTGGGTTTTCATGAGGGATTACATACCTTTGGGATTCCCATTAAAATATCAGTTGCACCCCATAGAAATATTCTATTGCAAGTCAATGCAAATGCAGAACCACTGTGGTCTGGACACTAAATACTAAGAATTTGTCTGTGTATATCAAGTGGCTAGTGACTCTACAGTTGGTATGTTTCAGTGTAAAAGGATTCTTTTTGAGGACTTCAGTCTAAAACATTTTGGTCAGACCTAAGTTTGAAAATTCAGGTCATGAAACCTTTAGTCCACACGTAAAAACCCACAAAAAGAGCATGCAAACACTTTCAATCAAGACAAATTCCTAACAGATAAATGTTTTTAGTTCATGATTCTGATTAGATTTTTTATTTGCCAACAAATCTTCTTTGGAGATTGGGTTTGCCCAGCGTGCCGTTAAAATGTGAG
The DNA here is from genome assembly GCA_010277015.1 of Poeciliopsis turrubarensis. NCBI lineage: Eukaryota > Metazoa > Chordata > Actinopteri > Cyprinodontiformes > Poeciliidae > Poeciliopsis > Poeciliopsis turrubarensis. The sequence continues at coordinate 75,774 of VMRN01000245.1, forward strand.
AACCACCACAGTAAACCGGTGTCAATTTGCAAGCCGAGACTCAGAAAGGAAGGTTGTATTTATCTTGGCTATTAGTTGAGGAGTGGTAGTGTTTGAGTAAAACCAGATATACCTGTTGAAACGGCAGCCCTGCAGAACAACCTGAGCCCGGGGACCAGCCCAAACACGCAGCAGTGCGACTACAGCACAAGCAGAGGAGGTATCACTATCATCTGCAGTTACCGTGCAACGGAAAAGCATTGCACAGAAATGCTCAACTTTTATAAACTTAAAAAAAAAAAAAAAAAAAGATTTACAAGTACATTTATTGAAAAATACCTCAAATGTATAAAAGATAAAAGCTTTTGAACAAACAAGCCAACATTTTACAAAGAAGCTTTACAAAAATACTTGTACACATTTCTTATTCACAAAACACATTTTGGCACAATATGGTGGAATGCTTCAAACCTTTGCAGAGGATTGGAGGTTGGAATTTGCACTATTAATTATTAATTAACTTCCACAAAGTCTGACAAGGTTTTTCCTTTTGGTCTTAAAACAATGATAAACACAAACAAAGAAAATAGCATGTAAACCTTCAGAAGGTAATGGTGAAAGCCAGTGAAGTGCTTTCTCACATATCAAATATTAAAAGAATATCAAAAACATAAACAGCACAAATTACTCAAATATATTTTTGCATAAAAAGACCTTCCTGTTCTGAAGTCTTACAAAGAATGGGATGCTTTGAAGCACTTATTACCAGACACTTCGGGTATTTAAATGTTACTTCTCTTTTTTTAAAAGGTTTTGTTGGCTCTAGTGGCCTTGATTTGACAGTTGTTTGACAGGAAAGAGGGTAATGAGAGGAAGAAATGCAGCAAATGTGGCCAGGGCAGGAATCAAACCTGCGACCACCGCCACGAGGATTATGGCCTCAATATGTGGGTCATGCTTTGCCCCTGTGCCACCACAGCACTCCAAATATTAATTCTCTTTAATATGAGCAAAGACCCCTCTACTAAATGGTAAAAAATAGAACAAAAAAAAAAAAAAAAATCAATAAAATACAGCACCAGCACTAATTGGTTTTCAGGATTTTGTACCATATATAAAATATGTAAAACAAGGCACCATTTCTTTTTTAAAAAGGCTCCCAATGACAGACAATGCAAAGCAAATACGTTACTATATAACACATAAATCATTACTTTTGTCCCACTTTCTTGCTAAGAGAAAAAGGCTGTTAAACATTTTAACCTGCAAGAAATGGCTGAACTATTTCCAGTTTCAAATAAGCAGATATCAAGATTGGATGAGCTGACTTAAGCTGACCGGTGGCTATGAAGACTTGAGAATCCATCTTTAGGTGAGTCGGATGCCCAACACTTGCTCCAACTCCTGCTTCCTCTGCTGCACCTGAAACAAAGATGGTTTAGTGCAGACATGTCAGACTGAACAAAAATATTCTTAAAGGGCCAGAATGTAGTGATAAAATCAGATAAACTGTTGAGATATAAATAATACTGAATATCTTTTCAGTCCCTCCAGGAAAGTGTTTGCGGCAGTAATTTAGAAATGTGTGACTTTTTATGACTCGCCACATCGTTATGGATTATAACCCAACATTAAGGCTGAGGCAGCTGTTTAGTAGAAGTAAGAAGCCATTACTTAAATGCAATGTTTTTCTCCATTTTTGCAAAAAAAATCTGCAATAAATGTACAATTATGCATTAGTGCATTGATTTATGCAATTTGGCAGTAAACAGACAAAAACTGCTTTGAATTGACTGATAATATTTAAACACACTGTTGTCTTGACGGATTTTTTTATGTGTCACTTTAGAGTCAGAAAAAGCTAGAGTGGGCCAGATTTGACACATGTGGTTCAGAGTATGCAAACAGTAACAAAAGACAATCTGCTACTTAACCCGTCACTTTGCTAAGCACTTTAAAATTCAATTCAGCTTATTTATTCAACAATAATTCACAACACTTAGGCACAACATCAAGAGTACGATGATAAGAGCAGGGAATGTTTTTGATCAAACTGAGACTAAAATAGCCTTAAAATGTACATTTAGACTCAAAACATTAACGAATATTAAAGTTCGTTAATGTTTCCCACTAAAAACAGTGATATTTTGTACTTACTTTGGAATAGACATATCTGCCCACTGCTTCAGGAACCCAGGGCTCCTGGTAGAACTCAGTTCTTCGCTCTTCTTCTGGGTTTCCTGCTACATCGGTCATCAGCTGGTGCAACAGAAACGCTTCATGAATGCAGTGAACCATATTCCAAACCTACACAAACCTTTAATCACAAAGCTTGAAACCTGAAAACCTGTTTTTGTGAATAAAGGCGCAACCGAAGAGCAGGAAAACAAATGAAATGTAGACGGGTTAAGCCTTTAAAGCCCAAAATTTATAGTTGGTGGGCGAAAGGTTTTACCTCATGACATGTTTTTAGACGTTTTGTTTCAAGTCTGACACTCCTTAGCTAAAGTATAATTATTTTCTAAACTAAGATGAATCTGAGCTGCCTAAGCATACCCTCATTATGGGTTTGGTTGAAAGTTTTGTATATATTGGATAAAGTGTTTCGCTGACATCACAGTTTGTGTTTCATGAATGCAGGCTGTGTTTCTGTGTGAATGTTTTCTGTAGTCCTGTTTAAAGAAACAGAGCAGCTGAGAAGTTTTTTAAAATCAAAACTTTAGATTTAGTCAAACCATTAGAAACTTATGAATAACTGAGCTAAATAATTAATTTACAATAAACAATTTACAAACTGGAGAACTCTCTTTGGGTCGTTTTAATTTGCTCCCTAATCAAATCTGATGGTAATTGCCAGAAAAAGGAGATTGCTCTATCTATGTCTGATGTCGGCTAAAATGGAAAGTTAAATGATTAAAATTTTTCATATTATTTCTAAATAAACCACACTACTCTTTTAAACATTTACATAGATTCTACTTTAACAAAGATAAATACTGAGTTGTAGTAGTTATTCTTTACAGTTTAGTTTCATTTTGTTGACTTCTTGTCTAATCAGTTTTTAGAGAGCGTTTGCTAGGTTTTAGTAGTCATTAGGTAAATATTGCTTAGTTTTAGTTTTGTTTTTATTAGTTATAGTAGTAGTTTTTTGTTTTTCCATACTTTGGTTAATGTTTGTTGGTGCAGAATCAAAAAGACCAAAGTATTGTATTGTGATTATCTACATATCGACTCTAATGGATAATCAACAGAAGATACAACTTTCAAAAAATGTATTCAATCACTGTTGAAGAACTGACTGACTCTTCTGTTTAATCCCAACTTTTTGCCATTTTGCAGACATCCATAGTGCCATCAGGAGGTTAAAGGGCTACAGTAATTTTCTGACAGCTGATGTAGTTTCAGTATGTTCTAGTTAGTTTTATAGTCATACCATATATCTCTGGTTAGTAACAGTTTTCCCCTAATAATTACAGCTTTTATCTATTTTAGTTAACGAAAAAGTTCTCAATTTCAGGCGTCCTTATTTTGTTCGTTTTAGTAAACTATAATAACCTTGAGCAAAATAATGTGTTAATAATTTATACTATTTATACAGTTTAACTTTCAAGCAGTTTTTAAAATGCATTTTAGTCTTTATTAATATAAGGTTCTATAAACACAAGAGATGTTAGATTGACTAACATCCAACAGAGAAAGGTTTACGTTTATTTACCTTCAGATCTCTGCACTGAGACTTCAACCAGTCCTTGATGAACTCCTGTGGATTATTGCTGAAGCTCAGCATGAAATCTCTCTCCGTCTTAAGCTGGTTAATGTATTCAATCGTTTCATGGATCTGTAACAAGCAGCAGAAATGTTTCGCTAACAATTTTATGATAAGGATGAAAAACGTTTGGGAATTACTGTTCGGATCCGACCTTCATTTCAAGAGCAGCGATTTCCTGTTGGTTGGTGGTGGAGGACAGGAAGCTGTTCATTTGGCCTTTCAGAGGGTCGTCCACCTCCACGTCGATATCATAACAGGCCGTTTTCTTCTGATCGGTCGGGTCCACGCTATACAGAGAGAACACACAGGTGGAGAGCTGCTGCTAATCAGGGTTTGATTTAAAAGATTTCAAAGAAAAATCAAGTTCAGACAAGTTTTCCACTGTCCCTCATTTCAGGAGAATGTATATTAAAAAAAGAAGAACAAGAAGAAGCAGCAAAAAACACCCGAACAGAGGTTGGACAATAAATATTCCTTTACCTGATGATGTGATTGATGATGATGGGATCAGGGTGGTGCAGCAGGCCTGCTAGTTTCATGGGAATATCAGAGAACTTCATGCGTGGACAGCCGAAGATCTGAGATGAGTCACAATAATCAGTCAGTTAAAGGCCTCAAAAAGGTAAATATCTGCAATACATGCCAAAGAAAAGATGAGGACAAAACCAAACTTCATAAATGCCAGCTCTGACAAAACTAAGCTGGAACCTTTGGGCCACAATCCCATGATATAACTTTACAAAAAAACAACACTGAGCATCACCAAAAGAACACTGTGCCCAGACTGAAACATGCGGGTGGCGGCTCCAAATATCTGCAAGAAAGCTTAAGTTGAGGAGGGATTTCCTTTTTTGGTATCGCAAGGAGTCAAAATCAACAAATTTTTGACTTCAGCTGAGGATTTTACAAGTTGTAAAATGGTTGCCATCTAAAGCCATCAGAGACTCTATGGCCTGACCTGTCTGAAGTAGCGGTTGCAGTTGATGTACTCTTTCTCGTGGCTGTCCTGCAGCTTGTTGTTCTTGATGTAGAGCCAGAGAGCTTGCATGATGCTGGCACGAGTCTGCGTGTGAACGCCCAGAAGACGCGCCAAGCGAGGGTCCAGCTTGTACTGCGGGGGCTGAACAGGAGAAAAATGAGTCCTGGTCGACAAAAAAATATATTAAACTATGAAAAAACGAGCAGTGACGGAGTGGTTTTGCTACCTGGTGGTCAAGCATGAGCAGAAGAGTGCATTTGACGTTCACATCGCCCGGCCTTTTCACCTGGAAACCATCCGTCTCCTGAGTGGTGGGCATTCTGTGCCACTAGAAAAGAAAAACGAACTAAATTATCTCAAATTACAATTGAATGGGTGTAAATTTCAAACCCCGGGTGTAGAAAACCAGCAGAAACAAACCTGAAAAGACTTGCAGTGAAAATTTTTACAAAGAACTTAAATAAAAAAAAAAAAAAAATTAAGATGAACAATTGTTTTAAAAAACTATTCACTGTTTTACTCCATTAACATTAATCTACTCTCTCAATTTCACTACTTTATTCTTATTATTTTAATTTTCTTAGCATAGTGAGTAAGTGTATTTGTAATTACTTATAAGTACTGAAAGTCATGCAAGCTGGTGTAAATATTGGATATCTGCTGCTTTAGTTGTTTAAACACTGTTTAAATGAAGAAAACTTAAGGAAACCACCTCTTTTCACTTAATATTCGGACAAATAAGTTTTTATTGGGAGATAAATCCATTTGAAGCTGGATCGTCGCTGCGTACCTCTACTAGGTGATTGTCGGGTCCATAAAGCTCCTTATCGAGCTCAATCACCAGACTTTTGAAGAAAGAGGAGAACTTCTTCTTCTGCTTACCAGGCTGAAAAAAAAACCCAGAAAGAGACAAAGAAAGAGAGAGAGAGCACAAAGACTGTGAAACGCCAGCACAACATGTTGGCCTCAGTGTTTCCTCACTCTGCAGTGTCAATCCACAACTGCATTGTTTAGCTCTGACCACATCGGGAGTGAGGAACCAAACTGTTGAGTAGAAAAAGCTGTTGCACCCCCCCAGCCTCCTCGCTGCCCTGTCAAAGCCTGTTTGCTCAACGTGACCCCTCTCACTCCTTCCCTGACATCCCCTTTTCCTTTTTTTCCACTTGCTCCATGTGGCGCTCCTACGCATGCCTGAACCAATGAGCAAGAGGGAAAAAATTAACAGAAAGAAAGAAAGAAAAAAAAAAAAAGATCCATCTTCTGTGGCCCCAGATGACACAATGAGCTGGGCTAGAATTGATGGAGGGAGGGGAAGCATGTCAGCTCTTGGTATGCAACGGCCAGTGGTTTCAATTCCGTGTTTCAACAGAGAGTGTGAGCTTGCGTGCGTGTGTAAGTGTGTGAGAACGTTAGCTGTTGTGGGGTGGGATAGGGGAAAGCTGTAAACGCACATCTGGCTACGCGGTCTGAGCCAAGGACCAACTGCAACTCGCAGGAACACAACAACAGGGAATCAGAAGGCAGCGAGCAAACCTCCAAACAGAAACAAAAAAGTCCGGTTCCCCAGCTGCGCCGTCCACTTACTTCCTCCAGGAGTTTGCCTTCCACTCTCAGCTCCCAGGAGGACACTTTCTCAGATTCCTCTCCCTCCGGCTTGCTGGGAGTGTAAGTGTTGGAAATGTAGATGCGAAGCTTGCGCTTTTGCTGCGTCAAGAGGAGAAAGAAAAAAAAGAAAAAAGGTTGTAAATTTAAGCCAGCGTAACGGCTCAGACGCAACAGCTGTTTAATAAAACCTGTTTCAGATAAATGGCAGCTTCTACGCACGCTGGCATGAGTCAAAAAAGCCTTAAAATAAAGAAGTTTCTTAAATGGAGAAATGCAGGAAAAGCCCAACATATTTTTTAGTTAGGAGAAAAAAAAGTTCTTTAACAAAGCAATATGAAGTGCAGCTTTAGAATTAAGGACATTTATAGTATCATTCATCATGATAAATTATCGTTTTTACGATAAATTCCAATTCATGATGTTTAAAACCCCCAAAAGCTGTCCTTATTGTCAGGATTGACAATGTTTTCTCAATAAAAGCATCAATAAAATACAAATCACTGAAAAACCACTGACTGCTCGGAGTTTAGTGATACAAATCATACGTTTTTATGCGACTGGTTTCCAAATAAAGAACATCACAACTGGGAATGTTTTTAATGTTTTATCATTTATATTTGTGGGGCTGTGAATGCTGTCGCAGTCATAGAGTTGCCTCGAAAAGGTACTGTTTTTGTACCGTTTCACAAGGTTGGAGCAGACAGAGAGAAATTTTTTAACACTTCTCTCCAGACTCATTAGTTTTCGCATTTGTCCTCATCGTGCAGATTTTCTATCACATTTAGACATGGTAACTGAGAGGAGAATGGCAGAAGGCTGATTTTGTGTCTGCCAAACCATTTTAACCATATTTTTGGACATATTCCTCCTAGAAAACCCAATTCTGACCATTTTATTGGTTGATTGGTGCCAGGTTTTTATTTTTATAAAATCCATGAAGCTATGAACCGTTCCCCGAGTGTTTGGGAAAGAAACAGATCCACAGCAGAACATTATGTCAGGTCACATTTAGACTCCAGTAAAACAGAAAATCATTGATTTTTTTCCATCAAAAGTTTCTAGAAACTCTGATCAACTTAAAAAAAAAAAACCCAAAAAACCAACAGCATACATGTAAAGACTATGCTTTAGAGTGAGAAAAATCACATTTACATTTGATAAGTTTATTATGATCAAAGTTTATTTTTTTTACTAATGACTTGCTAATAATCTTCTGTAGATTGAAAGCTCATAAAGTCCTGGAGCCATGAATCACTGGAGGGTCTTTTAGCTGTTTAATTGCATCACTTCCAGGTGATAGACTAAGCCGAATCAGAATATATCAGCTTTTTTTCTTAGATTATATTAAATATGCTGCTTTTGGTTGAATCTAAGCAGGACATTTTTCATATTTGTGCACCAAGTCCTTCTTTTACATAATCAATAATCCAGTGATCCAAAGAATCCATGCATGCATAACATTATCACACCACCTCCAGGTTTTCAAGAGGTTTAATGATGTGGATCATAGCCTCTAATGTGCTTTTATCTAGAGTCTCTACTACACAATCTCAGTATTATTTCACAAATAATTACTGTAAAATCAAGGCTGATATTTTAATTCTAGACTAAATGAATCGTTTGCAACTTGAGATGAACTAGGAATTTGTTCTTGTGAACTCTTTTCTAAATACTACTTTATGGAATGTTTTCATCTCAATGCTGAATCCCGGACAAATGTTTCTTTGAGAAAAAAAACAAAAAACAGCATTAGTCCGCTGTTGTTGCCGGTGGACAGCCAGAGTTTTCACACTGCAGAGTTTATTCTCAGAATGGATCAAAATATTTTCCGTAACTTAACAGTGGTCTCTTTCATGTTCATTCAAAGAACTTGGAACTACATGTTGGTCAACAACTACAAATTTGAATCAACTGAAGATCCGTTATGCAAATAATAAACTGACAAAGAAATGCACATCTGGAATATTTCTGATAATCTTTGGTTCTCAGACAAAAACAAGCCCTGCAGCTCTTCTTAACTCGAGTTTCTGCTGCTTGAAAAGCCTGAAACCCACAAAAAAAAACAAGTGAATGAAGAGCAGATACCATGATCGGCTTCTTGATGGCCTCCTGAATCTCCATGCGTTTCCGAGCAATAGTCTGATCCAGCTTCCTTTCAAAGGCCAGAAGATCCATGTAGGCCTGAGACTCGGGGACCAGATCTCGAATCTAAACATCGAGAAAAAGGGGAGTTTTTAATAACTCTTGTCACCTTTGATGAGTTGTTTTTACTTATGTCTGTTGGGTCAAACGTATACCTACCCTTTGAGGAAGAACCTTGTCAGCCATTTTGCGCCTTTTTGCTCTAAAACGACCAGAGAAGAAACGGTGAGCTCACTAACCGATAGGAAACAAGCTCTTCTGTGTTGCGTCTCATCACTCCTTGGTTAGCCAATTTCTCAGGAACTCAGTAAAAGACCATATTTGATTATCAAATACTAGGGAATAACTTCACAGTGCAATCACACGATCACAGCCAATGTTACCTCTTTATTGAATCTTCCTGAGGTTTGTCAGGATTATTTGCTACTCAACACACAAGAGCTGATCTGTTCTTTTAATCTAATTACACAGTACCCCCCCGCCTCCTTCATTCAGGATGGTGCTTTGAGCAATTTGGCGTTCCTTAATAAACATTACTGTGTTGCTAAATAAACCCCAGAGCGCAGCAGATTCATTAAAGCAAAAATGTCGTTTCACGTCGCGGTACAGGACTTTCATAAGCGTGGCGTCACCAAGTGGTTTGAAGTCAAAAATAGCCTCTTGTGTCTGTTGCTTTGAAAGCCAAAGGCCAGTCATGAGACACTGGCCTCTTCGTGTCATTGGGAGTTTTAACACTGCAGCTGCTTTCAGAGATCTTCTTTAGGATCGTGACTTTAAGAAAACACACACATAAAAAAATAGTTTGACTTCACTAATTAGCTCCTTTGTTAAGGAGATGCATCAAAAATAACTTATGATTGGAATCAAAACTGATTTGGCTGGTCAGAAACTAAGAATCCGATCTTTTTTTCTGATCAGTGAATTTTGAGTTTAAGATAAAAATACTTTTGTCTGCCAAATATGTTCTACCCCAAACTCTGAGTGGCAGATTTAGCTTCACTTGGTTCAAATTTACCAAGCGAATGCTATATTATTGTATTTTGGGGAATAAAATTTTCAAAAGGAATTTGTTTATTTGCACCTATTAATGTTTTTTTAATACCACATATAAAAAGCTTGAAGTTAAATGAGTGAGGAGTATTTTAAAATCAATTAAGCGATAGAATTATCCTCGTCCCATCATCCTATAAAAATTTTATGACAGAACCTCCAAACATTAAAAAATTAAGTATCTTGTTTAAAAGACGTCGTAATCCACTAAAATCTATATCAAAACTTTACAAAATTGATAAAAAAAAAGGTACAATATTCTTGATTGTTTTCATTTCAACAAATAACAGAAAAAAAAAATCACTTTCAATTATGTTACTTAATTTACAAATTATGCAGCTAAACTTGTTTAGCATAATTTACCCTCTTCTTGGGCCTCCCAGCGCCTCCTGCTGCTGCTGCTGAAGGAAGCGCTTCCTTGAGGCGTCCATGCCGGGATGGCCCATGCCTGGACGCATCGGAATGCTGCCACCGCCGTAAGAAGGGCCCGGCATCTGACCCCCCATGGATCCTATCAGGCCCCCCAATCTGCTAGGAGGCATCCCAGATCGCTGGAGTAAAAAAAAAAAAAAAAAAGAGGGTGATTGAGAAATAAAAGTATTGCAAAGATCTGTGCAAAAAAACATAAAATAGGTCAAACACAAAATGCAAAAACCTATAGCACTCTGTTGGTTCAGCAATTGTAATAACCCTTCTAAGCTCCCCTCACTATCCTCTGCAGGACCATTTTCTCTGCCATACCGCAGTCAGAGTACAACCATGTTTTCAAGTTTATTGTGAATGCCAAGACATTTTGGAAATCTAAATCTTTCTTTTCTGATTAGAAAAAGTTAATACTTCTATTTTTGACTGATTTCCATTACATTCAATCCAATGTTCTGAGTTAAAAAAAAAAGTCTATATTCTTTCGGCACATGGCAGTAGTCCTCCTCTTCCTCAGCAGGGCTGCAGCGGGCCAAAAGTGTAGGAATGTTAGCTTTAGTTACTCAGTTGGTCTTCAAACTCCTCACTCAAAGTGTGATTTTATCTCTTATTTGATATAATGGCATCATATTGAAGATTCCAGTTTTCATTTCTGACAAAAGACATGTGGAAACCCAAGTGTTGATCAGTGCTAGGATCAGAAATAATCTTCTCTGGGAGTTTAACGGTTGAGGGTTTTAACCCAAAGTAGGCATGGTTTCATTGGGGTATTAAAAAGTACAGAACACTGTAAAAAAAAAAAAAAAAAGTCTAACTATTCCAATGGTTTTAAAAGCGCCTGTAAAGATATTAAGTTGAAGGTAGCAGAGTGACAAGAGTTTTTAAGGTGTTGAGAATATTTGCAGTCTTGGAAAATGGACAGTTTTGTGCATGAAAATGAAAACTTCACAAGCCATTAGCAAAATAACTGAATTCAGGCTAGCTAAAATGGTAGAAAAAAAACATTAAGTTGGTTCAATTGAAAACTGCTACTTTATGTAAAAGTAGTTTATTCCCTATTTTACCAAATACATGCATTAATAAAAAAGCATACTTTAAAATTATGCCTTAAGATTCTAATTATTTTAACTGAGATCAAAATAATTGTTGCTTATCTGCATCAAACTAAATTAAGTAAATTCTGTTGCGCATTTTTTGTTTCAAATATTTCAGCAGATACAGTTATATAGTGAAAAACTAAATATGAATGGTGGGTGTTTATATATTTTGGATGGATATTATTTTCAGGTTTTAAGCTGGATAATTATGAAAAAGTGTGGAACATGTGTCTTTATCTGATCGCAAGGAAAATAACTGAAGCCCCGCATGTTTTAACTGCCAAAAGAAATGTCTGCTGTGTTTGTGCATGCCAGTTTCAACAATGTGAACCTGCAGATGGTGTAAGTGGGATAATACATGCAGGCTTGCCCTGGGGTCAGATGGTGGTGATGATAAACTTGTTTTCACTAACTGACAGGATGCTAAGGGCCACCACGTGACTTTCGCCTTCATACTTGAACATTTTATTGTACCATTTTTTTTTATATTTAATTATATGCAAAACATCTTAAATTTAATTAGGGGGGAAAAAAAGTTACAGTAAAGAGTTGTGGCAATTTTAACAGATGGCAGGAAAGCAATGTAGAGGTCTTTCAAAGGCGGAAGTGCAATCATAAATAATGTTGCATTTCAACACATTGAAAATTAATTGTACTTCTGTAACTTTGTGTTAAAATCACAATTATACAAAGCAGCTCGAATTATAAATCTTAAGAAAAACACTGGCTTGATTCAGTAAGTAAATGGCGGTTAAATATACAAAAAGGGAAGTTCAAACCTGGTGGTATTGGGGAGTGCTGGTCAGGCTCCGGGGGTAGCCAGCGGGAGGCTGCGGCATCCCAGGCATCCTCATGCCCGGGATGTGGCCAACATTCATGGGGCTCACAGCCGGATTCATCTGGGGAGCCGGGAAGCCCCCTCTTGATGCCATCTTCTAGATCCACAAGTGTTTTTTTTGTTGTTGTTGTTGTTGTTTTTAAGTGAAGGAAACTCAAAGAGGTTTTGAACGTGTAGATAAAAGTCCGGAAGGCTTTTAAAAAAGAAGCGGTCAACGTGAGCGAGCCTTCCGCCTTTCCTCCGCTCTGACAGCAAACACACTGTCAACGAAAAGCTAGCCGATGTTAGCTCGTTTCCGACCGTTTCGAGTTCCGGGGTTTTTCTGCGTCTGTAAAGCCCCCTCACTTCCTCACTCACCAACTCAGAGCGGGCTGTTGTTCCTCACCTCCCGCCTGTGTTTACCCTCCCGAAACGGGCCCAACTTACACCGACTTGCCTGCCTCACCAGGCGCCTTCTCCAAAGCGCCTGACTTCAGACAAATTCAGAGTCCTAAAGCCAAATCAACTGCTCGCTCTGAGCACTGCCCACACGCGAGACACCAGCGGTGCCTTCAAGTACCGTCGGAAATATCGAACGTTGTCAGGCTTTCCGCACAGTTCCGATTTTTCTTAACGTCCGCACATTTTTCAATAGAAGAATTCTTTAACTTATTATTCTTTCAGAGTAATTATACCTAGTTTTCGAGATTAACGAAACTTTTACCCCCTCGTTGCATGAAACCAAAATTTTCTGGTTTTAGGTCAATTAGAATTAGCTAAATTATTTCTATTTGCTAAATGCCTCACTAATGAGATAAATTATTATTACTATTATCTTTAAAAACGAAAGTGATTTCCTCTGCATTAGGCTGCATTGACCTTTAAGATATCAGTCAAAACTTTTGGGGTTCCTTAGCTTCTCACAATACTTTGGGCTATTTCTCCTGACATAGGAGAATAACATGTTATTCTCCTATGTTATAACATAGGAGAATATGTTATAACTCTTATAAAAAATTATTTTTTTATAAGAGTGTTATGCTGTAGATTTAAAGAGCAGATTTAAAAGTCCTAATAACATGTTATTAGGAGAATAATAACACGTTATTCTCCTATAACATGTTATAGGAGATGTTATTGGTTCTATATCAGGAGACAGAACCAAGCATAGGTTCTATGTAAATGACACATCTTGGAGGATTTACATTTCAGACAATGGAACAAACAATAGATATGTGAGACGTTCAAAGCTTGTGATGTTGTTTTGGAACTGAACCCTGTTTCAAACTTCTAAAACGTTCTGCTGTGTTCCTTGTTTCATAATCCCATCTGTTCAATAATGTTCTCCAACAAACCTCTACAGAGCTTCAAAGAACAGCTGGATTTATACTGAAATAAAATTACTCACAGGTGCACTCTATTTACTACAATGACAGACTTCTGAAGGTACTTTGCTAAATGTTATTTATGGGTAAATGGGGCTCAGTGCATATGTTTGCCAGATCTTTAGAGCTGAAAGTGACTCAGGTATGACTGGGTAAACTGGTTGTTAAAAAAAAAAAAAAAAAAAAGGTTATTCTTTGGGGAAAGGGGGGGTCAAAACAAAGAACCAATTACTTAACAATAAATACAAACCCAAAATAGAGTCAGTGTGAGGAAAACTGCTGCATTATGTTGAGTTTATTAGATTTCTACTATGGAGTGAGTCATTTTAAATTAAGATCAGGTCGAATTGGTGATGGCTGCCCCCTGTTGGTCAGTTCGTTTTAGTCAAGCAAGAGCGAATCCTTCCGACAGGTAACAAATCATTTATTATGCTAGACAGATGAAAACAAACCGAGCCATGACAGCAGCAATTCGACTATTAGAATATTTACACTACCACATCACACCAAGGACAAATGGACAAATGTGACCCTTTACAATGTAAACATGATACAAAGACATATTTGAATGCTAGAAAACAAGCTGAGTCTATCCACCGAAAGAGAACCCAAAAGAAACCTGCTTTCTGCAGGCAACCTGCAGCCTGCGTGCAAAATCAGATGTTCAGTGAATGAACATTTCAAAACCAGTTTCCTTAGGCGAGCACTAAACAGTGCTGCTCACGCCGCGAACTGGAAAACTACAACCCCGACAGTCAATGTGGAAACAAAAGACAAACCATTTCCAATGATTGTCTTTGACATTAGTTCTCAAATAATTAGATTTTATTAAAAAAAAAAAAAAAAAAAAAATGAGGAGATGTCAGCTCACCCACTGCCTGATCTTTTCTGTCTTATGAAATAAAATACTGTGTGCAGACTGTTGCACCAAACGCGGCCGTCTTCACTTAGCCTTTGGATCATTTCCAGACTCTTATTCTGTGCAGAAAAATTATACATGATGATATTCACTATTCAGGACAAAATATATATATAATTAAACAAATGAGAAAACATTGTTTGGTTCAATGATTCTGTGATTAAAACTAAAACAAATCCATCAAGAACAAAGTGGGAGGTTCAGGATTGCTTCTGCAGAGCAGCAGACACCACGAATGTCACCGATAACATCAACGTCCGCTGGTTCGACAACGTACAGAACCGAAGGGCTCCTGCTCTCCCTTGCGTTCTCTGCCTGTGTGTGTTCATCTACACAGTTCAAGAAGGTGTGTTTGTGACCAAGTGCGTTACTGAGAGAAAGCCTCGTCTTTCATCAGCATGCGGGGACTCTCCTGGTTTTCCATCCGCCGTCGAGGACCCATCATGCCTGTGCAGAAATAAAAAGCAATGAGTCACTCCTGAAACACAACATACACTGTGAACTCTTAAGAGTCAATATGCACAAACTCTTTTAGGAGAAAAAATAACAAAACATAAAGACAAGTAGATCCTACATGGTCAATCAGCTCCAAACCCATATGAAAGGTTTACCCCTGTCCCTACCCACAGGCCTTGAAGAGGCAATGTACGAGTCTTTGGGCGGCGCATGAGCTTCATTGTCTTGATTGGTCTTACTGGCTGTACCTGGGAAAATGTGGGTAAAAGGCAGAGCTGTTGGGAATTCACTGCTTTCAACATTTTGTTGCAACACATTTTTCAGGTCAAAATGTCAGACTTCTGCAGAATCTAATGTTCATGTTTCTGTGCAGATTTTTCAGCAGTGGTCTGAGGAAAATGTCAACAATGCAGACTTTCAAGAAATGGACAGATGGAAGGATAGATGGTTAGATTAATTGCATGGTAATTGCAAAAATGGATGGATGGACAAAAAACAATTGGAAAGATGGAGAAATGGAAGAATAGACGAACGGACAAATGGATGGAAGGGACAGGTACAGATGGATGGGTGAATAAATGGACAGATGAATAGACTTAATATAACTTTTAGGGAATGAAAATAAAATATCGAAACCTTATTTCTTCCACACATGATTTCTATTACAATTCTTCTCAAAATCTGGATAATATAAGTAAATACTTTATTGTAAACCACCTTACAGACTTCTTCACACATGTAAACTTGAGTTTACATCAATTTTTAAAGACTTTTTCACAAAGCTAAAGTGTTAAGAGCATATTTGGTACTTAGATTAATGTTCCAAAACATATATCAACCAAATGGCATCAAATAATAATAAGAAAGATATGTTTACTTACTGCTTTTATGCTTGAATGATTTGGATCTTCTTGGTGAATTTGGATTCTGAGGAGCAAAAAAAGAAGAAAAAATTAGGGCTAATATTTGGTTTGGGTTAAGAAGTCAGGACAAAAATTCTGAACACTTTCATGAATAAAACAATATGTATTTAGGGGTAAAATAAAAGCACCTTATCCGACTTTCTTTTCTTTGCTGTAAAATAAAAAAACAGATAAGGAAAAACAGAAAATCTGCAGTGAATCAGTTTTCGAGGAACATGAAGAAAGTCCAAAGCTTCACCTTTCTTTTCTGCCCCGTAGGACCAGTCGTTGTCGTTGACGTCGTCGTTATCTTCTTGGTCACTCTCCGACTTATTGTTGGTGTTGTTACCAGTAACTATTCTGTAAAACAGTGAGAGATAACAGCATTACTCATGAGAAATAACACAAAACAGATTCCAATAAGAAACCATGAACCAATCAGAATCACAGATTGTTTGACAAACTCAGATAAACACAATGTGAACATCTGAGCCGATGCTGGTCTGCGCTTCCTGTTTTGCCTTCGAACCTGCGGTTAGCTATGCGGCTGCTGTTGCGTCCCATCCCCAGGCATTTCTCCAGGTGCGGCGCGAAGCGAGACGCCGCAATGCTCCGGTTGCAGTTGGGACAAACACACTCTTTGTTTTTCCACTGGTTGTACACTTGGCCGAACACGTCCAGTCCAGGCTGGTCCACAATTTCTGAAAGCGATTCAAATCAAGAACCTTGAATGAAACTGCCATCAAATCTCAAACTAAATACCTTTGGGAAAATTCTGCATTTAATCAGAGAAGATTTAGTCAGTGAGGAAAAGAAAAATAACGCAGATTTTCCAAATAGTTTTCATAATTTCTGTCAACAATAAATCTAAAAGTCTGTGAGTTGTAAAAAATTCATTCTTGGATCCTCGTTCAGTTTTATTGTTGCTATAATTTCAGATAATAATAACTTATAAAGTTTAAGACACATCTGTATTACAGGCAGGACATGTTTTCTTGTCATTCCTATTTTGAACAATTGATAAGAGAAATAGCATGAATGGCAAAATAAATGTTTCTTGTTACATTTCTAGTGAACAATTCTTCTTCAATGCGGCACATCTTTTCATTGAATAAATGATTTTAAATGAAATATAATCTCAATCAGCATGAGATTATATTGGAGAACTGATTCAATTATTGTCAGGTTCTTAAACATCTTTAACAGAATCAACACAAATTTGTGTGCATCTGCATATTAGTTATTATTATCTGAATGTTCGCTTGTTTGACAAACTCAGATTTTTGTATTTTGCTTTTCTTCAGTGATGTAATATAACCTTTTTGCAAGGTCAGACAGGTAGTGCTCACCAAAGTCCCTCATGCTTTCTTGGTCCGTGTCATCCAGGAAGAAGTAGCCCTGCTTCACAGCCCGGTGGACCTCAAAGCAAAGACCTAGACATGCGTCCTCCACCAGGTCAGACAGGATGTCCTGAGCCATTGCCTGCCAAGGACGACATGCGGTACATTTTTGTGGCTTGTCCGAGGTGAAAAAGTCTTAACATGACCTTCTTCCATCACTCTAGAGTTCAATCTTTTTGCTCCTTTGCAGGTTGAAACATTTTTCTCCAGTTACCCTTACTGACTCAACAACTTTTCAGTCCAAATTCTTTTAGTTTTCTTTACATTGAGGTGTGAAAACACTCCTCGTTTCACTATTAAGCAGAGTTCTAGTTTAGTTTTTCTTTGATTTGACCTCACCAAACTTTCCAGTGATCACTCAGGATTTATTTTCTGACCACATTTCCTCTTCAGAGATGACGATTCCCCTCTTTCGCTAGTTATCAACAAGTTGGACAGTTCTCAACCCAATTTTGGTACTTTCCTTAAAGGTTTTCTCTGCTTGATGCCAGTGATTTTACTCTTCTTAAACAACCACAGGATGCCTTTTCCACATCCAATAGGAGACTTGCACTCATTTGCTGGTTTTGGGACCAGGCAGTGTTTGGTATCATAGTTTTGGTGGGTATTTCCTTTTAAATCATGAATGAAATCATCATTTGAGAAAGTTTCTTTTTGCCTTTTCACAGGTTTGGTCTGATATTAAAACGCTTTTGATGACACCTGTTTGCAACAATGCGTCACGACCACCACCACCACCACCGTACCTCCAGCTTGCTGTTGTCCAGGCTGGACACCGAAAGCTCCTCCATTTTCATTTGCCAGATCTACCAGATGAGCATACGTTGCTGTGTTCATGCTGTAGCGCAGCAAGCATCGGCCAGAGCTGGGCTGCTGCAGGAGGGAAGCACAGATGCCCGTCGGTCACTGAGAGAGGGATGCAGGTACTCGCAACGGAGCGGAGGGGCTGCTTCCCGCACTCACAGCCTGATAACAACAAGCACACAGACACAAAACACGAAAAGGAAAGTCAGCGGAGTCCAAAACACGGCGCGAGTCCTCGACACTTCCCAGCAGCCCCGAGTCTTGCCATTCAATGAAAGGAGCTTAGCTTGAAGCTGGAGGAAAACAAAGAGCGCGGCTATGAATAGGCTGGAGGCAGAGAAAATACCAGGAGGTAACAGGAGAAGCTGCGTCAACAGCCAATGCGGCTGCAACGCAGAAGATGTTGCGGTTGCAAATATAACAGCGCTAAAAATATATATATATATATATACATATATTAAATTGTTTCGCAGTTGGAGGAACATCCAACAGTAGCTAGGCTGCTCGTCCCTGAAGCCAACACTGCTGCAGTGCGGCTGTGCGCCTCCGCGCTCCCTGGAAGAACCTCCGGCTGCCAAAGTTCCGGTTCTCAGCCCCCAGATGCAGCATTCCCGGCGGGGAATATCGCCACCGCGCTCCCAGCAAAACCTTAATTGAGTTTATTTACCTATTTCGACAGGCATCCATCTTTACTAAGCGTTCAGGCAGAAACAATCACTCTCTGCACGAGTTCCACCGATGGCCTCATGTGCCGCAGATCATTACTCCAATGCTTTCACTTTGTTTGCCAATTCTGCTCATTTGAAACCCCACCAGAAATAAAAAGCGACACAATTAACACAATTATTACTTTTCTTTCATTTACAAGATAAACTATTTACAAGATAAACTATTAAGGAGCTTATTGGAAAACCGAACTAAAATTATGCGTATTTTAATATGCGCCCGTCTCAGGCAAAAGCAATCGATCGATCTCATCAGGAGTCTCTCAGCTGCATCGATTCAGTCTGTTGCTGCTTTGATCAAATCCCCCTTTTAACAATTTAACGACCATTGACGAATTTAATGCACGTCATATTTAAAGATATGTAGTTTCTTTTAGAGAGATAATAGTTCAACCACCTTCTGTCATGGAGGTCGTTTTTAGTATGTTACAAACAAAACATTTTGTAAAATTTCACTGAATAAATTAAAAGCTTTTATGTATTTATTTACAATATGTAGAAATTATTTTTAGGTGTTTTACTACAACATACGGAGTCAAATATATTAATGGACTAAGCATGAGATCTTTTTATAGCAATAAAAGCACATTTGGTTTTGTGTATGTTTGCTTCAAACTAGGGCTGCACAGTGGCGCAGTGGGTAGCGCTGTTGCCTTGCAGCAAGAAGGTCCTGGGTTTGATTCCCGGCCCGGGGTCTTTCTGCACGGAGTTTGCATGTTCTCCCTGTGCATGCGTGGGTTCTCTCCGGGTTCTCCGGCTTCCTCCCACAGTCCAAAAACATGACTGTCAGGTTAATTGGTCTTTCCAATTTCTCCTTAGGTGTGAGTGTGTGTGTGTGTGGTTGTTTGTCCTGTTTGTCTCTCTGTGTTGCCCTGCGACAGACTGGCGACCTGTCCAGGGTGACCCCGCCTCTCGCCCGGAACGCAGCTGGAGATAGGCACCAGCAACTCCCAACCCCGTTAGGGAGAAGGGTGACGGAAAATGGATGGATGCTTCAAACTATGGATCTCAGTATATATTTCAGTTGTACTCTTTACTGAACTATGTACTGCAATTTATTTATGAAACATAGCAATAAGGTGATTTAAAGAAATAAAAGCCCAATGAACCGACTGAAGTTAACCACATTTACAATCCATTCAGCTCACTTTGACAGTTGCATCTAAGTTGTAAAACATAAACATAAGTTGTATTATAAAATTTGCAAGATAAATTACCTCTATTCTGTAAATTGTTTTGTTTTTTAAGAACTTCCACACCTCTTAAACAAAAACACTTAATTGGCCTTTGACTGAAATGAAGATACAATTTGCAAGCAAAATTATTTATATCTGTTCTATAGTTTTAATTTTAAAAAAAGCCCACAAATCCCAAATTAATTTTTTAGTATTTCTTTAATTAAATCATTCCTGTCATGTCCCAAAAATAACAACTGAATTTCTGATTTACAATTACATTCCCAATTCTCCGACATGAATCTTAATTTTAAACAGTTTAAATCTTTCTAACCAGGAGCCGAATGAACTAAAAAAAAAAAAAAAGCACTGGGAAAATGTAAAATTATCCCGGCGTGAACGAGGAAATGACCGTCTCTGTTCTACTGTAATTTTCCTTCTTGACAGTCAATATTTAGAAAATGGTGAACCAAAACTAGTTACATGGTTACTCCCAGGAACACACTCTAAAACTATGAAAATACTCTTGATGTAGCGATATTAACTGCACAAGTAAACATTGAGAAGCATCTCTGCCACACAAATGATATAACTTTACAGGCAGCATTTCTTCAGTAGATCTGAAAGTGTTATCTAAGTTTGCCTATCGCAGTGTGAAGGTTCTGCTTCTATCCATCAGCGATGCATCTCAAACATGTTCCAGTCCTCGTCACTCTCATCCTAAAGACCAGAAAATGATAGAATTGAATAAATTACTTTTTAATTACACTCTCAGCTACAAAGTGACTCATTTAGAAAAATTGAACAATTATTCTGAGTATATTTATTGTTTTCAACAGGATGAACCATCGACGTCACCTCATAAGAGCTCCAAATATCATCTTCACTGCTGATCTTTGTGATGTCTTCGTCCTCCGAATCCTGAGTACCAAAACAAACAGGAAGCAAAATTACCGCTCAGCGTGAGAAACCTCTTCCTTATCTCACAAGTCAAAGAGCTGCATTTGAATTCAATTGGATGACATACATTATGACCACGTTTAATTTCCATTTTAGATTAAAAGAAGAAATTTTTTTTAACTGGATAGAATATATGCGTTTTATTCATATAACTTACTGAAGGTTGACTCAAACATAGCTCTTCTCTCTCGTTCACCAGATTTTCTTGGGATTCGAGGAACTGCAATTTCTGCAATGCAAGTTGGAACATGATTTCCAGAAAACCAACTTTGAAAACATTGGTGAATTTCAAAGTACTCACTTTGGGATTTTGTTTCAAATATTTCATTTGCTCTTCTGGGGTCAGTTCCTGTACAGAGAATGGAAAATAGATACATTTACCTCCCAGAACATTTTAAAAATCCAAAGTGAAGATGGACATTTTTAAACACCTTGAACCACTGTTGCAGGTTTTCTGAGTATTGCTTCATGGTTAAACGCTTATGTTCTTTGTAGCGTTCCTTCTCCTTTATAGGGAGCTCGTCCCAAAGTTTCTTAGATTTGGCAGAAGACATGTTCTGATATCTGGCAAAGTATATGAGTAGATTTCTGAAAAACAGAGCTAAATTAGTCAAACAATCTTTTCAGGGAACATTTCAGAGGTTTTGGTTATACACTCACTGGGTGGGCATCTTGGGTTCACGGGGTGACGTCCTCGTCCTCCTCGACGTCGTCGTACTCCTCCTCTTCCTCACAGACTAAAACAAGAGTTTATGCGAAGTGAAAATCTAGCACAATAGCAGCCAGTACAGAAGGATTCACACCTCGTCCACTTCAATTTATTGGGATTTATTTTTGTCGTTTCAAAAAGTAAAACTGATATCACATAAATCCATTACATGTGAAGTGAAATATTTCAAACTATATCTTGTATTTTCTGTGATTTAAACCTTATTTATTAGGATTGCGTGTATATAACATGAGTAACTGTGAAACTTAAAACATTAAAAATATCCGTAAATCAAGTGTTTATTGAGTTTATTAACAAGGAAACTGTTAGATTTCATCTTACCACAGGCTTCACCTTCAGGAATCTGATATCTTTTTCTTCAATGACAGCAGTTATTTCTGCAAGTCTCATTAAACTAAATTTGAGACTTTCAAAGGCCTTTTCAGACCGACATTCTTTGGACCCTTAGTTACTTAAAATCTATTTGCCTTGATAGCTTAGGTTAGAAATGTGAAAACATGATCAACAAACTAAACCACCTTAAAAGATTGTCTTTTTACTAACTAAAGTAAAAAATGTGACAAAAACAATCTCTTACAGGGGTGGCTTCACAGGCAGGCCATCCCTCAGAGAAAAGTAACAGATTTATATAAGAGCGGTTAAACATGGGTGAAATGTTTCTCACCCAGCAAATCGAGCAAACAGCATGCTGAGACAAAGCAGGATGGAAGACTTGAACTAAAGTGGCACTTGAGGATTGGAGTTGCAGACCCAGGATTAAACCATGTAGAATTCTGAAGGCAGTTTTATTTGGCTATAGATTTCCAAGACAATATAGGAATTGGTATTTGAAGTTGGTAAGTAATAGATGATGTCTCAAGTGAGATTTTAAATCAAAGTGTGACCAATCTCATTAAAAGCTTTTTCCTGTAACTTCAGGTCAATTTAGTTACATAAAAAAGTATACAAACAACAGATGCAGGCCCAGGTGTTGTACAAAAACAATAAGACAATTATAACAGAAACATTTTATTCAAAAGTCGCTTTAAAACAAAATGCAATTAGACTCCATGTATGTACTCATTAGGTATTTACCCTTTTGGGGAGGAGAGGCTTGGAAACCACCTCTTCAGCTTCGGCAACGAGTTCCGACAGGCTCTTTAATTTGCGCATCTAAGCAACAATAACAAATGTATCACACTTTCTACCAAAGTTTCCACATTTTGTCACAATGCAACCTCAATCTGCAGAGTATTCTACTGGGATTTTGCATGATAGACCAACAAAAAGTGCAAATCAATTAAGTGGGAAAAACAAATGTTTTGAGTAATTCAAGCTCAGCTGTTCTGACATCAAAGAACAAACAGCACCAAGCTTAGAGGAGAGCTCACCTTTTTCATCACCTCTTTCCACTTGTTGCGGCATTGCTTTGCAGAATAGGGAGGAAATGCTGTTTCGTCCCAGTTCACAGACAACAGTCCCAACTGATAACCCGTCGTTTTCTCACTTTTTTGGGTGTTGCTCCTTATACGGCCAACAAGCTTCAGGAGGTCTGCGGTGGTCCACACTACAGCACATTTACAGAACATACTCACTTAACCTCAATTTACCTGCAGCAAGTTTTCATGAGGTCAGTTTTCATTATACCCACCAGCTTTTGCACCACCCATTTCACTGTCACCAAAACGTCTTTTCAAGACTTTTAAATGAGTCGAAGTAACAGGCAGTAGTTAAAACATGAAACCTAGAAGCAAACTTTAAAAATTAGATTGTCATATCAACCTAAAACAGCCTTTACAAAAACTAACAAACACATCACGTTAGTCAGTTTTGAAACATTAGCTAAACATCGGTCTGTGCTAATGGACGGAACTCTGGTTGGGACGTCCAATCAGAGAGGAGAACTAAGAAACGTCACTTGAGCAGTGGAAACACCAGCCAATAACCGAGAAGCAGTGCAGCTTGAAGAATGTCAGGTAGTCGCCCCCTACTGGCCCGGACAGCGAAAAGCCACGTAAAATTAAAATGACTAACTGGATTATATTGAAAACCAGTTTAAAATCTTAAAATAAATATTTACAGGTGGCATGTCATACTCTAAATAGAAACTGAAACTTCACAACTTAAAAACATACATTTTGTGTAATCATTTACAGATTCCCTAGACCGCATCTATTTCTCGATAGCGTTATCGTTTTCTTGTGTTACAGAAATATATTTTGTATTACTGTAGTTGTGTTTTTCATGGGTTTTTTTTTATGGGCATCTGTATGTTATTTGCCTGTCACTTTGTCACCAATTAGAGGATAGGCTCTGCAGTCAAATCCAATTACATATAAGTTCAGATAAGGCTCACTTATCAATTTAAAAGTTCCAACCAAAACAACATTGATAATCTAATTTAATTAGATGAAAGCCAAGATAATAAAAAAGCAACAAATATTTTATTTTATTGGCACATATTTGCTGGATCATAAAGCTGCAACAAACAAATCTGTAACAGTTGAACGTCTAAACAGAAAAAAAATTAGGCTTCATTAAAGCTCCCTCTTTAATGTCATACAATTTAAATAAATAAATAAAAAAAAAACATTTTCCTTATGAATGACATGAAAATATGTAAGCATTCTTATATCCAGTAGTTGGAAACATAAGCAAAGTCCAAGCAAAAGATTTCTGTGTGGCATTATTTGGATTTTTTTTTTCAGTGCATGAACTTCAGCTCTGCATCTTCCACCCTGCAGAAAGTCAACACGGCACCACCTCTCAGCACTCCTGGGTGGCGTTTCTTCCATCGTAGAAACCAGTTGATTGACAATCCTCCATCTGGATTTGTGATCAATGATTCGCCTCGAATGTGTTGCCATCCTTTCAAGTTTCGCTCTCAACCTGATGATAAAAACATAATTAATAAATTGATGCAAAATGTACCAATAAAATGGATTCTAAATGTATTTTTTTTTACATCAAAAATATTTACATGCAATTCTTTAAGAGGACTAGAATTAAAGCTGAGGATGCCATGGCTTTGGAATCTTTTGTAATTTGAAACAATGGCCGCCCATTAGTGGGGGGTTTTGAAAGCAACACCTTAAACACACTGCATATTTGTGTGACGGCACAGGAGAATCAAAAAGATCAATGAACACATTATAAGAAGTGACTGTTTCCTCCTTACGTTTCAACTTCCTGTTTCCTGAAGGCGCATATATTATTGCTAAAACAAAAATATTCTTTTAATTACGCTTGAATCCTTCCTGATTCAATCCAGGAAGGAGACGGGTTCTCTGACCAGAGCTAAATGTGTTTTAGGAAAAAAAATTAAAAAGTACTTTGCAGACATTGGCTTAAACGCCACTCTGAGAGGAAGAAGGAATTACTCCAAAAACAAGGACTTCAAAATTGTTTAGCAATTTTTTTGCAATCAAAATTAGTGATTTTGTGGAGCTAATGTAAAAAAGAATCATGTATGATTATGTGACTTGAAACAACCTGCAGATGGGAGTAAACAGTCACTTAAACCCAAAGTTTTTTTCTTTCAGAAAATTTGCAACTACCTAAAAATCATACATTAGAACAAAAAAAAAAAAAAAAAAAATTCTGAGATTTGTTTATTTTCATAAATTTCCACAATCACAGAATTGCAAAAAACTGATGGTACTGCGTAAGAGACAAGAACCTGATTATTGGAGACACGTGGTCTGGTCTAATGAAATCAGACTGGAAGTATTTAGCTATAATCAGCAAGTAAAAAAGTTGGAAAGCTATTTAAAGCCATGTGAATACCCTAAAAGAAAAGCACCATTTATTTTGAGAAGCTTGTGGAAAATGTTTGAAATTTTAGGTTCAAAATGGAATTCTATCAAATATAAAAAGAAATGTAGTTAAACTTTGTGGCTTTTAGCAAACAGAAATAATTTGGAGAAAACTATCTGACCTAAAAGTTTGAGAGTTTAATGTGATTTAATGTCAGATGGAGAGAAACAGATGGCCATGTGGTTTATGCAGCGTATAAAGTAAACAACCTAGCTTCTCATAATTTCTTCTTCTTCTTCTTTCTTCCCTTTCCTTTTGTTCTACTTGTCTTCTTTTCCTCTGGGTCCTGTGTATCAAAAACAAACAAAAACTGAACATACATTCATTCTTTATCTGTGTATTCCAGTCATCTATTTTCATCTTCATAAGATTCATCAATTGCTGCCAAATGCATTTCAGATCAGCTTTTTGTTTGTGTGCATTAAAAAGTTGAAGGTGTGAGCGTATTTTAGAAGCAAATCAAAATTGTGTCACCAATGTCATATTTATACTTACGGAAGCTCGTCTAGATGTTGTACATATATTGTCTATATATTTCTGGAGAAAAGTAACCTTCTGTAAGACAGAAGGTGACATGATTAGAAACTTTCTTTCAGGCATCTTGAAATAAAAAAAAAATACTTTAAAAGGACTTACATCGGGTTTTTTCTTCAAGTAAACCCTCTGATCCTCTTGAGTCAGTGTCTACTCAAATAATGCAGAACAAATTTAACTCCCAGCCGAAATTTCAAACAGTGAAGTTAAAATGAATGATTGGATGAATACCTGGAACCACGCTTGCAGCTCTTCTGTGTATTTTCTCATATTTTCCTGAATTATTTCAGCATATTGAGTCTTCTTAATTGCTGAGAGCTCGTGCCACTCTTTCTTAGCCCTTTCCGTGCACTCTTTTCTTGGCATAGATTTCCAGGCATGTTTCAACATATCCGAGCGAAAATATATAAACCCAGATCTGAAGGAAAAAAATGCAACGGTTTCAGGTTGGATTTTGAGAAAAAAATTATTTTGGTTACATGATGTGGGGAAAAAACAAATTTCCTAAATTTTTTGTCCTATTTTTGCTTTTAATTACACTTAAATGTTTTAGATAATCAGAAAAATGAGAAACATACCCTGTGCAAAGAAACGGTTTATTTTAAATGTCAATTTTGATTGAAAAAAGTGAAACTTTATTTCTGAAATCTAATAAATTGATGTGTCACTGTTGGAGAAAACAACTACAATCAAGATACATTTTACAATTTTCTTTTTAACAGCATTTTATATACTCACTGGGAGGGCATCTTCGGCTCACCCGGTTGTAGAATGTATCGGTCCTACAGTGAAATAAACACGGAAAATTTTAGAGGAAATTCCCAGAATGAGGCCTTGAAATTAGGCGCCTGTCTCTTTAAGAAGCTCCTTCTGATTTCGCCATTACACCTTCAGCATGTCATCACAACATCATTTCTTTGTTACGCTGTTTTCAAACGTTTTTTGGCGTGAATAACTGA
Source organism: Poeciliopsis turrubarensis (assembly GCA_010277015.1). Lineage (NCBI taxonomy): Eukaryota > Metazoa > Chordata > Actinopteri > Cyprinodontiformes > Poeciliidae > Poeciliopsis > Poeciliopsis turrubarensis. The sequence continues at coordinate 102,379 of VMRN01000245.1, forward strand.
GAAACAGTTCAAATAAGTCCTGCAGATGTGCAGTTCCACCAGGTGTCTACCAATTGCTGCTGCTGCTAGTCTGGAGGAGCTGGGTGGAGAAGACATGGGGGAGCGGGCTCTGAACTGTATTTTGACGTGCAAATTTATGTAAATAAAGTTAACGAGATAAAGTTAAAATAAAATAAAATTAATTTGCAAACCCTAGGTTGCAAATTAAATGATAAGCTAATTGCAATAAGCATATTATAATTGTATTTTACGACAATAATAAAAGTCAATTAACAAATGCTGAGTCCTTAAACTCAATTCAGAAAGCTTTGGTGGTGAAATGTGAACATAAATTCATTCAGATTTAAATCTGAACAGAACAGAACTTTTCCTCTTGATCACAAGAGGCAAGGAGAATTCTACGGCAAGCCATTTTGGTCTTTAACTTGGCACTTTCCAGCATCCCTTGGCATCTCCTGAACACAGTTGAAAGTGCCACATGGCGTTTATTAGCGCCACTACATGTTTAATAAATGCCAACAAACATTTAATAGGAACATTGAAACATTAAAGCACCACAAGGTGTTAATTAAACATCTGGTAGCACTTAAGTAACTTCCCCCAACTGTTTTGACAGCCAGTAGTTTTGAATTGCAAGTTCAGATGCTCAAACATAAAAAAAAAAAAAAAAAAAAAAAAAAAGTTAAAGATGCACACACACAATGTTTGTCGTAAGGTTAAACATTAAATTTTAAGAAGAACATCGGTTTTTTGATGCGCCTCAGAAATGGTTGCTGGGTTTGAATTTCTTCACTTCAACACCATTGAGCTCACAAACGCACTCACCACATCTGTGAGTTTCAAACAGCCGAGAAAAAGTACAAAATGAAAGCTTACCGAAGTCTTCTTTGGGATTTTGATTCTTTTTTCCTTGATAATCTGCTTCTTCTCCTTCTCACTTAACTCCTGAAGAACATAAAATAAAGCGAAAACAAGTGACTGTTTCCGTGACGACAAAGCAGATCTTACAATTTAAGCAGCGGAAATGTTTGGGGAGTTAAACACACCCCCTCAAAAAAAAAAAAATAAATAAAATATTGCAGTTGAAAACTCTCAACCTTACTTACATCCAGATATTTCATGAGATTGGCTTCGTATTTTCTCTTCATCTGAAATAACAAACTGTGCTTAAACTTGAGGTAAGAAGAGATGTCATTCTTTTCTTGTTGGACAATTTACGTTGTTAATACCTCTGCACAGCGTTCAGTGTACTTCTGTTTCTCATTTTCACTCAATTCTTTCCAGCGTTGACCCATGAGCTGAAGAAAACTCACTCCATGTGTAGTCTTGCCTACTTTGTCTGGTTGAGCGTGTTCTTTGAGGAACAGAGCAAAACCACTCCTGAAAATACAGAAAAAAAACAACAAAAAAAAACATAATGACCAAATTGTAAAATCTAAAAAAAAAAAAAAAATAATAAAAATCCATCACAAAGTGAAAAAGACTCAAAATATCTAATTGTGGTTTGAATTTGATAAGGTTTTTTCCTACCTTCATTAGGCTAAAATAGCTTCACTACTTTGTGTTGCAGAAAAAAAAAATGACTATTAATCAGAAGTGGGAAGAGAAACCAAAAATATACTCAAGTTGAACTACAAAGTATTAATTAAAAAATATATACTCAAGTAAAATTTGAAACGCATTTGGTAAAAATGGAAGAAAAGCATTCCCAAGTTCAACACCATTGAGCTCACAATGGTTTGCATACATACTGAGTGAGAATGTGTGCAAAGATATGTGCAACTTCCAAGTATTTTCAAGAATAAAAGAAATCAGAAAGAGAAATTACCAAAAAATAACAAATCCAAGAAAAACATTTCCAAATAAAATTTCTCACAACTAAACCTTCTAACTTTATCTAAAGAAGGATTTTTATACCGTGAATTCATGCAGGTGTGGTCACTTCAGATTTTTTTGCATGATTGCATATTAAATGTGATTGCAATAATCGTCTATGGATTGATTTTAAAGTTGTTGAGGAATGAGAGTTGGAAAAAAATATATATGTTTCAATAAAGACAGTTTACTTGTAATAAAATGAAAGAACAAAGCAGTGGACAGTGAGTCTTACTTACCCAGGTGGTTTCTCAAGAAGAACTTTGTATTTTCTGCAGGCTTCATCTCCCTTCAAATGAATAAACAAGTAACAGATACTTAACCACTAACCCTGATTCTACACATTTTTCAGTACAAAATAGTGCAGTATTTTTTAATTTTCTTCTTAACACGTTACTGTTTATCTCTAACATGCAAAAACTCTTAAACTAGAAACGCCAAAACAGAATTTATTCTTCTTTCAGTCTGTTTTTCCTGCCCTGTTTATCTTTTTCCCCAGTTTTTCTTTTAACAAACAAATATGATGATATCCTAATTACCAAGAAATGTAAAAAAAAAAAAAAAAAAAAAAAAAAAAAAAAAAAAAGGTCAACGTAAACGCAACTAGATAAAACAAAACTTGAAGGAATTAATACGTTTTATTCAAGGTGAGCAATTAAAAGGCAACTAACGCAACTTAAATATTAATCAATGTGTCTTGCCATTTGAAACCTTTTTTAAAAATAAGTTTTTTTTTCTTCTTTTAAGTATAAGAATAAGGGATCATTTCCAAAAGCAACATTTTTTTCATACCATCTTTTCTACTCATACTTAAATAGATTTAGAATGTGATGAAAAGTATTCTTTCCTAGAATGGAGGAACCATTAACCAATATTTACTGTTGATCCAAGCAGAACGGAGTAGGACAGTTTAGACCTGATAACCATGTGAGCAACAAGCAGCACTTCCTGAGAAAGAAAAATCACTCACACCTTCAAGGACGATCCTTCTCCTTTTTTTGGCCTTCTTAGAAATAGGAAGATGCAGATTGTTGACTTTGCTGAACGACAAAAGAACTTGCTTTATATTAAGTTTAGACTGGGAATTTTGCCAAATCAAATGTGAAAACCAAAGTTGCTTTTCTACCAAAAGTTCCGTATCTTTCTGCTGTATTCTTCAAATGCAATGTTGTAATTCTTTGCATCTTCAGCCTAAAGAGCAAAAAAATAATAGTTAAATGTCAGTTCTTTGAGATATTAAGTACTGCTTTACAAACAGGCTCACTACAGACAACCTACTTTATATTTGTCTGAGAGGTTTTCATACTCCTCGGAAAGGGCCTTTGTGATTAACGCTCTGCTCACCCCTGGATTTTCCCTCGCATACTTGGACATATTCTTCCTAATATAATCCCCTTTTGGAGGATAAGGCGGTTTTGGGAGGTCTGGGTGAATCTGCGAGAAAAATAAACCACACATTTACAAAAACAAGGATGTATTATCATCCTGGGAACATTTATACTAAATAGTACTAAACTGCAATACAGTCAGACTAGTTTGAAGGTTGATCACTTACATTTTTGTAACAGGAGGGGGTTGAAAGCAAATCTTCAGCTTCATCAAGGAGATCAGGAAGGCTGCGAGATTTGTGTATCTGAGGAACAGCAACAATAGAGACAGGATCAGATATGCCACATTCAAATTTTTAGCAGTACAATGTCGCACTTCGCTTATTTTACAATTTTTGTGCGTTTCAATATAAGGAGGTTTGACTGTTTGTGAGTAATTTATCTTGGCACTAGTGCTTAATCTATGCATCTAATTAATGAACGGATGGATGAATCCAACATTTAGACAACAGTAAAGAGAACAACTAAAACATAAATACGTTTCCACATTGTCCTACTTTTTCTATATATCCAAATCCTGGAGATACTTTAATCAAATTTTATACTATTTCAAGTCGTGAAGGAAGCACTACCAGGGGTGGATGGACACTAACTACTAACATTTACTCCAGTACATTATGTTGAGTAATTTGCTTTGAAAAAAATAAGACTTTTAGGAGGATTTTTTTTTACAACGCTTTATTTTTTTTTTACTTTTGAGTAATTTTATTATGAAGTATTGTTACTTTTACTTGAGTAAAATCTGGATTCTCGACCCACTGAATGAAAAATAAACACGTTTTAACCAAAAATTCACCAGACAGACACACACCTGCAGTTCCCGTTAAAGCTACATAAGATTCGGATAAATTTTCTTTTTATTACTTATAGAAATTGTCATTTTCCTCCTTAAAATACAAAAAATTCCACTTTATATTTTGTCTTTTTATGCAATTTTTAGATATTAAATTATTGAATATTTGATCAGTTACTCAGTACTTCAGAAGCCTGTTTACCAAATATCTTTTTTACTCTTCCTTGAATAGTTTCTCAGATTATTAAAATTTACTTTTATTCCAGCAAAAAATATGTTGAAGTAGTGCTACTCTTATTTGAGTAAAATGTTTTTGTACTCTGCAGAAAATCCAGCATCTAAATAAACTTTTAAAGCTTTAGCACACTGCTCACCTTCCCCATGATGCTGTTCCATTTCTTCTTGCATTCACCTGCAGAAAATGGGGGGAATGCGACTTTATCCCAGTCTACAGCTTTCAACCCTCGGATGTAAGTCTGCGTTTTGTCATTTTCTGGGAGGGTGTCCTTCAGAGAAGCAACGAGCTTCTGGAGGTTTTCCTGCGTCCATCCTGCAGATTCAGCCCCTTCGCACAGAAAATGGTTGAATGAGCTGCTAAATTACTCAGGCAGCAGCAGAAAGAAAGAAGCTTCAGTTAGCCGTACTCACCTGATTTGTCATCTTCAATTACCGCTTCACTCATTTTAAAATTCAAGCGAAAAACGTTGAAAATGTGAGAAACGAACCTGAAGGATTCACAAACTTTTTCCGCTCTATTTCCGGTTATCGCCAGAAAACCAGCAGGGAAATAACAACCGTCTCATCATTCATTCAAACTGTTGCAAAAGTAACGACTTGAAACGCATCTAAGATCTGTAGAAACCACATGGCGAGTGTTTCGGCTTAAATACAACTTTTTCCTGCTTCTTCTTCTTCTTCGGTTAGCAAGCAACGTATTGATGTGCATTACTGCCATCTACTGGAGTGGTGTTGCTGCATGCTTAATGGAACTTCCGTATGAGCGTCCTTGAAGGCGGAGCCTTTCAGAGGAAACAGCCAATCACGAACGAGACTATAGAAACGTCGCTAAGCAACGGGAAAAACCTGGAAGACCCAGTCATAAAAAATCTATGACAAAGATCAACTTTTTAGATGGTTAGAAAGAGTGATTAGATTAAAAATAGGATGTTTTCAGATTTGTTTTGCCTTCATAAGATTTTATAAAAATGTAATAATAAATTTAAAATAAATAATTATATATATATATATATATATTTTTTTTTTTTTTTTTAAATAAAGAGGTAGTATTACAAAACTGGGTCGTTCAGGGTTAAATGAGAAGTTGTGTTTAGAAGTGGTAGAATCTGGGAGCATTAGAAAACAACATGAAACTTGCTTTTTTTATTATTCTTTTTTTAATCAACCACTTTTTATTCTTGCGAAAGTTTCACATCCACATATGTAAAGTACTCAAAACTTATTTCGTATACATTTTGTACTTTTAAAAAGGAAGTTAAAATGTATCTGGAGACCTAATCTGCCTTGCATGACCTTAAAGGTGGAAAATTTCTCTGAATTTAATCTATTGATATATTAGATCTGACCTGGACCACATTTCTTTTTCAGTAAGTGTGTGTGTCTGTTTTGACCATCAGCTGGTGACCTCATGGTTTTGAATGCGTCTCTTCCTTAGGTTGACTACCTTTTAAAAAACATTTTAAAATATTAATATAAAACACACATCTTGTGTTCTAGTAGTGGTGTAAAAAGCACATAACTTAGAACAACTTCATGGTCAGCTTTCTGCTTGTGATTCCGTTACAGTGATGCAATAGAAATATAATACATCCTTTTGCAACCCTTAAACTTTTATGATGAAGGAGCCATGTGTTGGATTTTTTTTCTAAATTCAGTGATGAATAGATTTCATGTGATGTACCTGTAACTCCAACAAAAGGCTAACCAACAAGACGTAGAATTAATAAATTTTCCTTTAATATTTACATTTGAGAAGTCAAAAAGATAGCAACTGCAAGCAAAAAAGTGTTTAAAAACACAAATAGCGCCATCTTTTGCATTGCCAAAGACCACTGTTGTCCTATGTTAAAGCCTGTGTTCATTTTGCTGCACAAGTAGCATATAAATTACAAAACCTTTTAATCAGAATTTGACTTCAAGTAAGCAAATTGTTCTAATATTATATTTTGGGTAGTTGCACAGAAAAGACATACAGGTTTGGCTATGAATGCAATCATTTTAAAAATACATCTTCTCTTTTTTTAAAATTACTTGTAAAACGTTCCTCTGTTTGTCATGGACCAACTAACGTTCAGTTCACATGCATTCCATAAAAAAATTATGTAAAATGCAGATGTTCTATACTTTCTGGTGTGAGAAGCTAAAATTAGATCAAGTCTGCCTCAGTCAGTGCTTTCTTCTCCATTTACATTCAAATGTCAATAATCAGTCAAGCTTGCTTTTCTTTTCTCAGTTTTGAATTTCAAATTAATATTTTGGGGGCTCGTCCAGGATGCCCCACAGAATATCAGTGCATCAAAGATGAATTATATTTTATGAAGAGCAAGTTAACAGTTTTTTTGTGACAGTCAATCATGAAGAAACATTTGAGCCATTTTGTTTTTTTTACAAGCTTTTTTTGTATGTTTTTTTTAGTAAAAATACAGAAATCATAAAATGTTTAGCTTTAGAAATGCATAAGCAAAAAGTTTTCTAAGAATATTTAAACTAAGGGGCTTTCCAGAAAATGCTAAAGCTGTCAGTAATCACCCTCAATAAATATAATCTGCATCTTCATTCATCATGATACAGTAAATAAATATTAAATAACTTGCGCATCAGGGAATTGAAAATTCACTTGAACCTAAAATAAAATAACTATACAGTTCTTTTAGGATAAAAAAGTGTCAGCAGCCATTATTTCAGATGTCTACAAAGGCATCTGAGATTCACAGTACACATCCTGTCCAGGCTCCTCCTCAAACATCACCTTGGCATCATCAGAATCCAGCTAAAATAAACACAAAATATGGGATTTATGCATGCAACAGAGCAATTTTTCAACATTAAATAATGAGAAGACGCTTACACATTTCATTTCCAGTTTGGTGAAGAGACGTCCAGTCATGACCATTCTGAGAGGGATGGTGAGGATCAGAACGAAGGGAAGAGCAAGGGATATCGGGCTGGACTTTATGAGCCACAGGATGCCGAGGCAAACTACCTGGATGGCCGTATACAGGTGCATTCGTCCTGTGCTTACCTGTGTCAAACATACACAAATATCAGTCAAGCAAATCGGGTCTTCAATATGATCAATCAATTAATCAATCAATCAACCAATCAAGTTTATCTGTATAGCATATTTCAACAACTAGGCGGTTCAAAGTGCTTTACATCATAAAAACACAAAAATAAAAAATCATAAACAATAGAAACAAAAGTTTTCCAAGTAATGTAATGTTAAGTAATGTTTCATTTATGGTTCAAAAGCAACGCGAACCATGTGAGTTTTTAGTCCAGATTTAAAGAAACTCAGCATTTTGGCTGTTTTGGCTCTGGTTCTGGGGATGCAGAGCAGAACCAGACCAGAGAAGACCAAAAAGGTCAGGAAGGTTCATACAACAGCAGCAGATCTTTAAATGGGTGCTAAGCCACTAGTGATTTATAAACTAACAACAGTATATTAAAGTTTATTCTCTCAGTGTAAGGACATTGAAACTGGGGTGATGTGTTCTAGCCTCCTTGTTTTAGTCAGAACTCCAGCAGCAGCATCCTGGATCAGCTGCAGCTGGAGGATTTTTTAGCCAGACCTGTGAAGGCGCTCTTGCAATAATCAATGCGACGAAAGATAAACACAGGGATGAGTTTCTCTAGATCTTGCTCAGACATTAGCCATCTATTCCTGAAAATGTGCTTCAGGTGATAGAAGGCCGACTTTGTATGAAAAGAAAACTATTGATAAAATCGCTGCGTATAATTACCTACATATTGTATCTAGGTATCTACATGTTTTTGGATACGCTTCTTTCCTGCATTATGGTTTTCAGCTCCTGTGAAAATGAGGGAACTCTTACTCTGGTGGCGTAAGGTTCATCTGGATGGTATTTCTTTGGAATGAGGAGAAGCAGTATGCGATCCCACAGCTGGATACCATTCAGTGACGTCACTCCCATGTAGAGGAAGATCCCAAACAAAGCTGACATGGGAATCAACTTTAGGATTGGCTCCATTAGAATTGATAAACCTGGATATACAAGGATATTTTTTTTTTACAAAGGAATCTCCGTTTCCATAAATCAATGCATGAGAAGAAGACAATAAGCAGGGCCTACCAACAAGCAGAGCGACCACAATGCCGCTGATTCGCTGCTCCACTACTCTCTCTATTTTGGGTTTTGTTCCTTTGCTCATGACTGTGAGAGCGTTGGCATGGGTCACAGTTCTGACCGTGGCAGCGCTCAGCCAAGGCACACCAAATATGGCGCTGAGTCCGCCCATGCCGACCATTACCAGCAAGTCAAAGTGGAACCCGGAGCCTTTGGCCATCTTCCGCTCAGGTTTACTGATGATCAGGCTGCTCAAAGAGAGGAGGGATAAATAAAGGTAAAGAAAGGCCACACTCTCTGGTGCTGAAGATCTAGAGGGAAATCACAAAACCTTTCCACAGTTTGAACCTCAAGTGCCAAGATATTTTGTTTGGATTTTAAGTGGCAGAACAACACAAACTAGGTTGGGGTTTATTCAGCTCTTCACGGGTTTTTGTCCAGCCATCCATTGTGCAATAAACTCTGAGAAGCTAAAAGTATTCCTCAAAGCACGATGCTAATGCCTCCATGTTCTTCTGCAGTGAAGCTGCATTTGGTATAATGGTCAGTGTTAGTTTTTCCAAACAGCGTTTTGGCAACAGAAACATCAGTTTGATCTGAATCAATGATAAAATCATTTTCTAGATGATGTTTACCCTCTTCCTTGTGACAAATGTAAATCAGAGTACTATTGGCTTTTCTTTGGGAGTAGATTTCTTTTCACCAAATTTATGGATGGCATGGTTCGTAGTTGTCATGTTGACAGTTTCTCCCTGAGCTCCTTCAAAGGTGGGTTAGAGAAAAAGGGGCAGAAAATACTTTATTTGCTATAAGAAAAATGTGAACAAGGAAACATTTACCTCTAACTTCTTTGTGTTGCTCTGTCACATAAAATCTGAATAAATTACTTTAAAGCTTGTGGCTGTAACAAAATGTAGGAAAAGTCAATAGATGTATCTGTTTTTGCAGGACACTGTAACTCACGTAGTGATCTGAGACTCCAAGAAAATGAGAATGAAGACAAGCAGAGCAGGAACACAGGATGCAAACATCAGCCATACGGGAAAAGTTTTGTGCTCCCCGAAGGGATTGATAAGCCAGCCTCTTTTGGCCGGATTAGACACCATCAGGCCTTTAGGAACAACCAGTTTCTGCACATCAGAAGTAAAAATGTTGTCAGTTCATGACATTAGAGGTTTACTGTCTTTTCAAAGTTACCGTGGATGCTTTGAAATAAAAGGCCAACCTGAGTGTAGGTATCTTCAATGTTATAGTCCACAACAATCATGAGGAAAATTGCAATGGGAACTCCAAAGTCGCCAAGCAAGCGCCTGACCTGAAGAAGAGAGGCAAAATCCAAAATAGTTGATTATTAAATCCACTTCCGTGCTGCAATAAATCAATTTTTTTATTACAAGAATAAAGTCAAGATGTTACAAAAAGAAAGTCACAGTAATATGAGAATAAAGTAAAAATAATATGGGAATAATGTCAGTATTATCAGATTATGTTTGAAGAATGAAATTGTAATTTTATGAGAACTTTAATACAAAACATAAAAACTCAAACGGAGAATTTTTAGCATCTTGTCATGTTATACTTTGGTATCAATTTTACAAATATGGACATACAATTAAAATAAATAAATAATATTGATTTAAAACAAATTATGAGCAGCAGGACTTTGAAATGATTAAGAAAATGTTTAATTTTGAAGAAAACCACACAAACTAAGCTGCTCACATCAGATCTTGATAACCCTGAAAGCTTTTTTCTAAAAACTTGTAACTTTAAGACATTTTTATATAGTCAATATTATGATTGTATTTTATTTGTAGCCTGGCTTTAATTCTCCATTGTACAACTCTCAGAAGAGATGCCTGAAAAGAAAGCCACATTTTCCTTTTTAGAAAATAGAGTGAGATATATTTTCTTAAAATCAGAAATCAGTTCTGGTATGAAAAACAATAAGATCTCATTTTTAAGCCACATCAAAAAGCTCAAAATTTCATCTAGCTGGAATTCAGTCTTGAAACCTAAAAAATAACCTGTAATAACAGTAATGTCAAAGGACTTAATGACTCACATTTCCAGGAAGGAAAGTCCCGTTCTTGAACTGCCGCAGGAAAAAAGCGATGAAGAAGCAGCCAAACATCAGGCACATGGAGAGCAGGGCCGTGTTCGGGTACGGTGGCTTCACAGTGTTTTCCATCACCGTCGTGTTTCCAGTTTTGTTGTCGTACGCAGTGATCCACTCCACCCTGGGGTGCCAGGGATTTTCCAACGTTGCATTCACATGATCATAATTCAGAATCAGCGGATGCGCCTTGAAGATCTGAGAAGAAGTTGACGGAGAGTTAACCAAGAGATGTGAGATGATTTATCTGAGGAGAGAGAATATATCTTTAACTTTTTGTTTACCCTTCCAAGCTTGGCAAAGGTTTCATAAATGAAGATGATGGAGATGAGAATGGAGAAGATTTCCTGGGTGAAGCGTGAGATGTAGCGCACTAGGAAGCTGCCCTCAAAGGCCACAACGATCACCACGATGACGACGAGCCACACCCCGACCCACACCCTCCCAACGATGTACTCGATGTCCTGGGACTTACAGAACTGGACAGAGAAAACTAGGGATGAAGTGAGCCGTGAGCATGATCAAATGTTTTTAAAACCCAACAGTTCAAACTCACAGCAAAGAAGGCCTCTTCAAACACCAAAAGAGGGCCGGAGAAACCGATAACCAGGATGGGCTGAGCTGCGACGAAGCAGAAGATGATACCCTGGATGCTGGTGGAGATGAGGAGCTCCGGCACACCCATCATGTTCTCTACCTTATCAGCTAAAGAGAGAAATGTTTAAAAGTTATTCAGGGACTCTATCTGAAAAATGAAACCAGATTGCGATTTGGTCACACACCCAGCAGGCCTCCAAAGGTGATGGCAGGAGACAAAGCAGCAAAGTAGATGAAAATAATGGCGGCCAGAGCCTGGGGGTTTAGGGCATCGGTGAGGTCACTCTTGTAGTATTGATACCGTCTCTTTATGTCTCGAATCATCCCGCCGAATGGCCGACCGGTGCGTGAAAGGGGATCTTCAACAGAAGCTCCACTCGCTATAGAAACTGCAGAGAAATGCTGTCAAATTAAAACTGCTCCCAAACTTGTATGTTGGTGAACATACTGGTCATAAATAAAGTAAATTTGAATTTTTTTATGTCTTGTTTCTTTACCAACAGAAGCACAGAGTACCCAAAAATTGTACTCAAGTAAAAGAGGCAATAATTTCACATATTTTTACTCAATTAAAATTAAAATGTAACTGTCCAAGAAATTACTCAAGTAAGAGTAAAAACATGTTTGCTCAAGTACTAACTGAAAAAATGATCAATTGTTTAATATTTAAAAAATACATAACCAGACGTACCAAAATATAAAGTTAAGTGGAAATTTTGGTATTTTAAGGGAAAAGATGACAATAATTCATATAAGTAACAAAAAATAACAAAGTTGGGCAAAAGAAAAAGTTTCAGTCAAGTAAGAGTAACAATACTTCATAATGAAATTACTCAAGTAAAAGTAAAAAGCAGATTTTTCAATAAAATTACTGCAGTAGATGTAATTGAGTAAATGCATCTAGTTAATTTCCAACTCTGTACATTTAATCTGAATAGTGAGCATATAACGGGATCAAGAGTGAGAAATTCACAGTGTATCTTTATTCATTTATCAATAGTTAAAGATCAACTGAACATATGGAAATTCAATTTGATGAACAACTATTTATTGATTTAATGTTTTCTAAATGCTCCCACCTGTTCATATAACTATAAGCTAAATTTACCATCTTTACCATCCTGGTTCATCTGGTTATTTTGCTCCAGAGTAAAAAATATGTAGTAATTCAATTCCAGAGATATTTCCCCTTAGATGTGATCAGAGTATTCACCAATCATTATTTCACAGCTTGTCAGATTAACTAGTGTTAATAATCAGTGGTGCTGCTGGTTTGGTGCAACATTTATTAGCTCCACTAGTTGAAAAAGTAAAAAAACCCTTACCAGCATACCCACTGAGTTTGGTGTCATGGTAAACAGGGATTCTCCATCTTTGTTCCAGTTTCACTTGTTTGAAACTGTTAAGTCATGGCCATAACTGTTTATATGGGCAACTTATGTTTGAGCTATTTTCTTCCGATAATAAATCTCCATAAATCTTGTAAATTTATGGCAATTCAAGTGTATGTTAAAATATGATTCAGGTACATTTTCAAATATGAGTGTGAGGTCATGCTCCTGCATATATTTTTGCACATCTTTACTAGAGGTGGTTTTAAAAGTGACTCTCACCTCTGCGAGTCTTGGAATCCCTCCGGAGCGTCAGGTCTTGCGACTGCAGTCTGTCCTTCAGGAGTTTCTTCTGAAAGCTGATGATGGAGCTGAGCATCCCCTCATTCTTGATTTCAGTGGGTGGGATGATAATGCAGCAGTCGATAAAATCCACCAAGGCATCCGTTAGCTCCCTGGCTGTCTTTGCTTGAAAGGCCTCCTGGTTAAAAACCTTGGATGGAGAAATTGGGAAAACATTTTTAATTTCTCTCACAAGTAATTTGATATCAAATTTGGTGTGTTGGACAAATGTCTCACTTTATCAGCCATCAGAGCGGCAATAGCTCGGCCAGTCTCGTGGTAGTCCAGGTCCGCCTTGCTTGGGCCAATCAGAACGAAGATGAAGCGAACGGGAACCGGGGCCTCCAGAGCTGAGTCGAGGGCCACCGCTTCCTTCAGCCGCACAAAAGCAATCGTGGCTTTCTCCAGAAAGTCCAAGGCTCCTGGTCAGAAAGAGACAAAGTAAATGTTATATTTGAACTTAGATAAAATAAAACTGAAGGCCGTAAGAAACCAGTTCCATCAGGCAAAATAAGAATAAAAATTGGAGCTCACCTACTAGCACCATGGAGGCCTCAACATGATCGCACTCATCTTTCTGATCAACACAGAAAACAAAAATGAGTTAAAAATATATTCTTTATCTTCAAGAAGGTTCTCATAAGCAGAGGGGAGTAAAGTACTCAAAACTTGTACTCGAGTAAGAGTAGCACTACTTCAACATATTTTTAATCAAGTAAAAGTAAAAAGTAGTCATTCAAGAAATTACTCAAGCAAAAGTAATTAAGTCTTTGATAAAATATCTTGTTTTAGTTAAAGTTTCATAAGTTTTATATAGAAAGAAACTGATTTGGAAAAAGTTTCTTTAAAACAATTTGTCATATTTTGCCACTTGTATAAATTATTGTCATTTTTGGCCTTAAAGTGCCAAAATTTCAGCTCAATTTATAAATAAATTATGAATATTAACTGATTGATAATTTGATCAGTTTCTCAGTAGTTGAGTAGACATTTTATCAAATACTTTTTTACTCGAGTAATTTCTTGGACGGCTACAATTTACTTTTACTTGGGTAAAAGTTTGCTGAAGTAGCGCAACTCTTACTTGAGTACAATTTTTGAATATTCTGCTCACCTCTGAATAAAAGTAACATTTTATTGAATTGAAAGTAATTGAATATAATTTTTTCTTGAGTAAGAAATTATTCAAGTAAGAGTGATTAAGTATTTGGTAAAACACTGAGTGACTGATCAAATTATCAATCATTTAATATTTAAAAATGACTAAAATGATGATCATTAATACTCGTATGAAAAAAAAAGAAAATCAGAAAAAAAAAATCCAAATCAGTTTCTTTCAATATAAAACTGCCAGTGTGTGTCTGGGTTTGGTGAATTTTTAGTTAAATCGTGTTTGTTTTTCATTCAGTGGGTAGAAAATCCAGAAATTTTACTTAAGTAAGAGTAGAAATACTTCATCATAAAATGACTCAAGTAAAAGTAAGATGTACCGCATAGTAAAAGTACTCCTAAAAGTAATTTTTTTCCAACAAATTACATAATTAAATGTAATTGAGTGAATGTAACTAGTTACAAACCAATTCTGCGTATATGTTGCTGTATGCCAGTGCTTCTCAATCCCCTGCGCTGCATGTTTTAGATGCACTTCTATTCCAGAACAGCTGATTCAAATGAAGCCTGTTAATCACTAAAGTATTAAATCCAGGTGAGTGGCAGAAGGGAAACACCTAAAACTTGTAGCAGAGGACTGGAATTGAGAAACACTGCTGAATGCTCTGTCTCATGCAAAATGCTTTCCTCTATGAAGAATTAAAAGAAATAATATCAGTGGTTATTCTGACAGGCAGCCTAATTGTTTTATCAGAAGGAAAGTTTGGTTCCAGTGGGGAACTTACTCTTTCCCTGACAGAAAACCTGTGCAGGTCCGTCCCATCAGTCAGCTTTTGGCTCTCTGGGTCAGCCGATTCACTGCAGGCAGAAACGTCGCAAGCTTAAAGCTTGTTCTTCACATATTTTTCACATATGTAATGCACAAAAGTCAGTCAATTAAATCTTCTAATTTAAATTTTAAAAAAAATCTGAGTACCTTGATGTATCAAAGAGACTTACAGATATTTTGTCTAATCAGCAAATGCAAAAAACCCCACAATCATTTAATACATAAGTTACCAAATTCTATCTATTTATTTATTTATCTATTTAAGCTACGTCCCAAAATAATATATTGATTTGAAAATAAATACAATCATATTTTGAAAATGATTTTATTCTTTTGCCTTATACTGGAGTAATACCTAACATGATAGCATGCCTTCTCGTCCAACATCAATGTCTGACCTCACAAATGCTCTTCAGGAACAACATTCAAAAATGTCATAAAACACACTCTGGAACATCATGGCTGAAGATGTAACAACTCCGAAGGAAGGGCAAATAAGTGACCAAATCTTTTGCAATGTATTGTAAATTTGAAATAATAATAATAATAATAATAATAAAGTTTTATAAGGTAACTATTGTCCAGATTGGTTGCCTTGCAGGCAGATTGTTTAATGGTCAGTGATGGGTTCCCTTAATCACAGGTTTGGGCGTTACAGCAGCAACTTTCTCTAACTAAAGCAGTTAAACCCAAACCTCCTGAGTGGAGCTTTGGTTAATTGCCTGAGCTGAAAGCCTAAATGTAGGTCACCGTGTTTGAGTCACTGCTGGGTGGCGTCTCGAAGGATACCTGCGGTTTTGAAGCAGAGCGTTCAGCACACCGTCGCGGTCTCCAGATCTAATCTCTTTCTTGCTAACCAACTCGCCAACCATCTTCTCAGCGATGGCAGCCAAAGTTTTCTCCTCGCAGTCAAAGAGTGTCACAACTTGAGAGGAGAAATATTAGTAGACATTTTAATAACACAAGGAAAATTATCTGCTTTCGCACCATTTTGCAAAAGCAGCATTCAAAATTCAATTATGTACTGTACTTTTGAGAAAAAATGTGTGCACTGCAAATGTTGCTAAGCCTCTGAATTTGAAGTGCACTGCAAAAATACAAAGTATTTTGGTCTATTTTTCAGTGCAAAATAAGAAATAAGAAAAAATGACAACAAGATATTTTCCATAAATCTGGAATAAACTTTCAGAAAACTGCAAAACAGCTGAAACACTGACTTCCTTTAAGTTTAGAGTAAAACCCAGCAGTTAAAAGTTGCTTTTGAAACAGAATCAGTGAAACATTAATCAAAAATCTGATATGTAATAATGACAAAATGTAATGTTTTAGTGTTGACTGTGCATTCTATGACTTTGTATTTTTGTGTTTTTATTATGTGAAGCACTTTGAAATGCCTTGTTGCTGAAATGTGCTACACAAATAAAATGTAATTTGATTTGATAAGTGAAATAATCTGCCAGTGGAGCTCATATCTTTTCATCAGTGTTAAAGATCATCAACTTAAAACAAGCTCTTATATCTTGCTGAGATGTTACATGTAAGTTTTGTCTTATTTCAAACATATTAAGATATTTCACAGGAAACCAGACCAAAAATACTTTTGTGTTTTTGCAGAGTGTTATAAGTCAAATTTAAACCTCTAAGGTTCAGTTCACACCTTTTAAAACACATTAAATATTCCCAAAGAGGCATGTTTTTAGAAATGTTTGCCACTGACCGGTGTTCATGGTGCGCCGCAGCTGGATGAGGCTCTTGAAGGTGAGGTAGGAGATTTGGGAGGATGCCCACACCCCAGCGTGGGGGTCCAAGCTCTCCTCGTAGCCCGCCCATCGGCCCGTCTCCTGCCAGTAGCCCTGCTGCTCCTGCTCCTTCATCTCCGCCTTCTGCTTCACACACCTGTGAGCAGACAGAGGCACGCAGAGGTGAGGACATGCTGCAGCTGCTGGTTAAATGAACTGGACTGGTGGGTGAACTGGAGCTGCGCCGCCTACAAGCACAGCCTGAGCATGTGGTTTGCAGCTGAGGCTTCTGTGACCACTTCACGTACGTGGCCCGTGGGTCAGATAAATGACGGACAAGACAGTGGCTTGTTTGTAATAAGTAGAGAGCGCAACCAGAAAGACCTGCTTCCTCTTAGCCTGACATTGAAGTAAACTCTGGTTAAAACAAGAGAATTATTGGGAAACTAACTTTGATTTTTCTTCTTACAGTTAAAACTTGAAGGTAGTTCTTTTGTAATTAATCAGCTAATTATTTTTTCTGTATTTTTTGTTGTTGTTTTAGGTTCTATTACCTAATTTTGGAGGGTTGGATGACAGGAGAAGCATCAGAAACATTTAAATGACTGAACTTTTGGTCTAGTTTTAATGCAAATATCTTAGTATACTAGAAATAAGATCAGATTATTTTATAATTAATGTTTCAGAGAGATATAGTAGGTTATTTTAAGTAAATAATTCCTTAATAAAAAAAGTTATTCATTTTTTAACTTATAGTACTTTTTCCATCAGTATTTAGCAATTATAAAACAAGCTCATATATCTTGCTGTAAAGTTACTTGTAAGTTAACTTTGTTTTATTTCAAGTGTGCTATGATAGTAAGATTTTGTGTTTTGTGTTTTTGCAGTGTGTTTTTCCTGTGCAACCTAATTCAAATCCAGTTTAAACTGTCTTCAGTTGTTCTCTAAACAGTGAAACTGAAACTGAAGAGGATTTGAGTCACAGAAAAAAAACAAACAAACATATGAATCCTGAGAAAAATGTTGGAATTATGAGATTGACTTCAGATTTTTCAAGTATAGCTACTCTGGGAAGGCGTCTGTGGTTTGTTAGTTAAGTTAAATGAATGAAGAATGAAGCTTAGGAATGGCAGCATAATGCTGTGAGGATGCTTTTCTTTAACAGGGACATGGAAACAGATCAGAAGTTGTGATAAAAAGCATCAAGCGCCACCATGTCTGGGTCTATTTCACAAAATCCCAACCAAATACAACCAAGTTTGTGATAAAACAATGGAAACACTCAATGGGGCGTGAATACTATTGCAATGCCAATATGCTTGATAGAGGGCAACTAAACTTTCTGCCGTGGTTCAGTTGACTTCTTTTCAAGCACGTCAGATTACCGTGACCTGGATCACTGGAAGACTTCAGAGACCACAGGATCAGATAAAAATCACCTTCATGCTTTACTGCAAGACCCAAACACACAAGATATTATGGGTGTTGTTTTCCCGCACAGCGGCAACAGGTACAACACCAAGTCAGGACAGTCGTCTCTGACAAATTGGACATGGATCAAGAGGAATTGGGAAGGTGACGCTTTGTGTCTAAAGTAAACACGGTGGCTATCCTGTTTCAGGAGGAAACGGGCTGCAGGATCTGCTTCGTCGCTGGTTTCTGTCAGCGGCGTGAACGACGGATCACCCTGGACACCTTCCACCGACTTGTTTGCACTGTCAATACGTCTTGAGTGGTTTGGTATGTGCCGTGTACCTGGCAGTCTTTCACTGGGATTTCCGTTGGAGGTTGTCTTCCTTTCTGCTGAAAGAAACAATATTGAGCAAAATGGAGGTAATTTAAAAAATGAACATATGAATATAGTCAAGTGGTTGACAGGGAGTTTATCCAGAGTGTAGTGGTAAAGAACCCAAAAATTACACTCAAGTAAGAATAGCACTACTTCATCATATTTTTACTCAAGTAAAAGCAGAGTTACATCTACTCAATGACATTTACTTAAGTAACTTGTTGGATATAAGGTACTTTCAGGAGTATTTTTACTACGCTGTACTTTCAAGTAACTGTTACTTGTGTAAAATCTCTGGATTTTCCAACCAGTGAATAAAAACTAAACATGTTTTAACCAAAACTTCACCAGACACAGACACACACCTGCAGTTTTTGTTAAAGTTTCTGATTTTTTTTATTGAAAGAAACTCATTTGGAAAATGTTCTTTTTTTTTTTTTGTTACTTATATAAATTGTTGTCGTTTTCATCCTTAAAATACCAACATTTCCACTTAACTTTATATTTTGTTCCATCTGATTATGTAATTTAAAACATTAAATGATTAATAATTTGATCAGTTACTCAGTACACTTTATAACAAATATTTTTTCACTTTTTCTTGAGAAAAAATATGCTATTCTTACTGGCGTACATTTTCTGTAGTCTGCCTACATCTGAGTTCATTTTAAAAGTATCCATCCGAGAAAGTACACAAGTAAGAGTAAAAAAGTATTTGGTAAAAAGTACTGATCACATCATCAAACATTTTACATTTAAAAATTACATAATCAGATGGACCAAAATATACAGTTAAGTGATAATTTTGGTATTTTAAGGACAAAAAAAATGTCACAACACACTGTTAAAAAATTAGCTTCTTTCAATAAACTTGAACAAAAACGGCGGCGACAACTTAAAGTAGAGATAATAAACATAATTATAATAAAATTACTCAAGTAAAAGTAGATAGAACAACGTGGTGAAAATACTCATAAAAGTATTTATTTTTTTCTTTTGAAGTTACTTCAGTAAACGTAACTGGAGCAGCAAGTTTTAAGACTTGGACTTGTCCAGGTTTGCTCTGGGAAGAGCAGCGTTGGGTAGTAACTGCAAAAAACATTTTACAACATGAAAAAAACGAACACTTTTTGTTCGTTTGTGCCTTTTTTTTTTTCCATTGCAGTTGGATCAAATCTCTGTTGTGTTTACATAGTTTCTATTTGATCTGAGATCAAACCTGAAGTTTTATGTAACAACAAAAAGATTTATTTCCAAAACACAGCTGTTCAAAGAGCAGTTGATTCAGAAGATTAAAGTGGGATGATGCTGCTCAGCGGCGAGTCTGGGGTGTGAACCGGGCATCGCTGCATATCGACGACGTTTTGCATAATCTCTTACTCTCTAAAGACCGATAGTGCCGACAGTGTCCTGCAACTTTCAGATGTTTCTTTGGTTTAACAAAGCTGAAACAAATGTCAAAGGGCCTAATTATGTGAATCA
The DNA here is from genome assembly GCA_010277015.1 of Poeciliopsis turrubarensis. Lineage (NCBI taxonomy): Eukaryota > Metazoa > Chordata > Actinopteri > Cyprinodontiformes > Poeciliidae > Poeciliopsis > Poeciliopsis turrubarensis. The sequence continues at coordinate 122,095 of VMRN01000245.1, forward strand.
GGTGTGTTGAAGTAAAAGTTGCAAGACATTGTCCTCAGAGGGCTGGAGTTTGAGATTTGTGCTTTATTTCACAACCTTAAGGTGGATCATTATTGTTTGAGCTACCTGGTTTAAGTGATTCAAGTTTAAAGCTGGAATAAGTTCAAGGTTGGACACAAATTAATAGAAGTCAATGTGGTTACATGTGTTGACTCATTTATGATACCTACTTTGGACTTTTTCTGGAATAATCACTGAACTTTTGAAGACCAGTAGTAAAACCAAATCTTCTTCCTACTGCTGCAAACGCCAAACTTTTAGAGTTGCTAAGTTCATAAAAGGTTGGACTGTGTTAATAAAGAAGAGTTTGTGATTTTGTTTGTTTACATATGATGATGGAGTCCGTGATTCATTGATTACTTTTAAACATGGGGACCAAATTGAGTTTGGTTTTAGTTTCAGGGTTAAACTGTGAATTAGTTAGGTTGAAGTTAAGAGTCAGTTAGAAGATTTTAAATGACTTAACATTAAATTTGTGGCAGGCAGGGATATCCAAATCTAATCTTGAATAATATGCATATATATGCAGAGTAAATATGCATTTTAATGTGTGTTTGTTTTGTTTTTGCTGTACAGATTGAAATTATTCTTAAAAAGCCAAAATTGGAGTCACATTTCTATTCATAAACTAAAGGGGTGAACTTGAAATGAGTGTTCAGGTCTCAACTTTTTAGCTTCCAGCCAAAATAATAGGGAGGTTAAACTATTATGCCAATAAAAATATTAATTAAATGTCAAATAACAGGAAAAGAAGCCTTTATGTCTAATTTATTGCTCATATATATTTTATGTTGGATATGAATTTTAATGATAAAATGTTAACAAGCCCATACAAATAAAAAGTAAAATAGAAACTTAATTGAATAGAAAACACAATATTTAAAAAATTTCATTTCTATTTGTCGCCACAACTTTTCAGTAAACAGTAAAAGTAATAGCTGTTACAATCATCATATTTTCCTAAAAATTTCATTTTAAAACATTCCAAATTCTGCAGAAATTCTTCACTGAACTGTGGAAAGCACCCAACGCAACAATGACTCTCAGAAAATAACACGAAGCGCACATTTTCCAGGAAGTGTTCTGCTCCCATATTTTTCGCCCTGCAAAGTTACAGCTTTACTTGCATTCAAAACTTCATCATAAAAAAAAAAAGTGACACCTACCTTCTGCGGGCAAAGTGCTGCCATGTAAGTGTCCAGGATGGCAAAGAAGTGTGACTTTATAAACACTCCCTCTTTCTGCATATGTAAATACATATTATGTTATGATGGGTGGGACTAAAACATGTGTGCACAGAGACAGACGTTAACATGGCGACTTTAATTCTTTGGGACATCCTTCTACAGCTCAATGTGTTCTGCACTAACCCATAATATTGATGGTGCATACACTGACTTGGCATGCAAGCAAACCAGCCACACTGTGTCATTATACAGCCAGCATCTTATCAAATTTTTGTTCGTGTTTATTTGACAACAAAGTCTTTGATTATGCTGCCAGGTTTGCCCTCTAACCTTTGCCGTCTTCTTTTTCTCTAAACTGTTCAACCTCGTGCTTTAACTTGATGCCTACTTTGGGAAATGCTTACAAAATATAACACATTTAGGAAGATGGGCCTATAAAACTGAACAAAATGATATTGGAACAATGTTTCACAAACTTTAACAAACACTCCAGGACCATCTAATTTTAACCTACCCCACAATGACACATCTTTATATATACAACCTGAAATAAAAATATTAATCTTTCCTCACTTATTGTCACAAACCATTCATTTTTGAGTTATTTACATATTGTGAAAAGTTTGGTTTCTATGCTTTCCAAGAATGTCATATACATGGAAATTACATCTTTTTTTACTACCATTTCTTGTTGCCATTGATGACATTTAGGCCTATTTAACATTTAGAAGCACAACTGAAGAAAAATAGACTTGAGTTGCTTTGGCAGAAACAACTAAATATAAAAACTACACCCATGTATTTATCGTTTGGATTTAGTTAATTTAATTTGAACTTATCCATTATTATTTTTAACCTCAGTCATTGGGATGCTAAGTGTAGCATCGCGCTACATGAAACGGTCGTTTACATGTAGTACCTTGCGGACCACAAGGGGGCGCCCGCGGACCATCAGTGGTCCGTACACTGCAGTTTGAGAAAGACTACTAATCCAACACAAAGTAGTAAGGGAAGTCAAAGAAAAGCCATATTTCAAACACTTTTTGAAATTAAAAACATTATAAGTGTTTCATTTCAGTGATGAAAGTAACTTGGAGTTTGTCTCTATGCTGCGTCCCACTGCAGCCGGAAGTGAACCAATTTAGATTTTTTTGCCTTAATGTGACCCGTATCTGATCTTTTCAGAAAATAATCCAACACAGGTCGGATTATTGTCGAATCCGATACGTATATGATCTCAACAAATGTAACCTAAATCTGGAGGTCCAGGTCGCATTAATCTGACCTGATTGTCGTTGATATTTGACTATTCTGCGCCATCATGCGCGCAAGCGAGAAGAAAAACAACAACCATGGCGGACGATAAAGAGGATTAAGCTGTTTTTTATGATGGCTCTGGTTGGACAACAAACTTGGAAAATCGTAAGCTATGCTCCACCCTCAGCATCCACATCTACTTCCACAAACACTGAGCACTACTTTTTTATGGCGGTTGTCAAACTGAGCAGTAACGTTAGTGCGCCCTCTACTGCGCATGCAGGAGACTCTCAGGTCGTTTACGGTTCAAACTGGAGATCGCATTTAGATATAGGTCTATATAGGTATATTTGGAAATGTGAACCAACATCGCAAGAAAAAAACAATTTGATTTGGCAAAAAAAATCGGAATTGGGTCACTTCAGCTTTGCACATCCAAAGACAGGAGTAGCCGCTTTATCTTCTTCTTTTTGCAGAAATACCTTTTGCAGGCTCAGATTCGACTATGTTTAAATTTTTACTTCCTAACAATGTCGCTTTATCTCAAATACTCATATTTACTGCTTATATTTTATACAAGCATAGCTTTAGAGAATATCAGAAAAATGAAAGAAATAAAGCATATAAAGTTTTATCTAACATAAATTTTAAATCGAATTGATCTATTTCTGTTTATTTATTCATTATTATTTATATCTGTGTCCATTACATTTGAAATAACCTCAAATAAGTATCACTGTAATGATTCACTTGTGAAAGTAAATGTGTTGGTTTTCACCTTCACAGTCAGAAATCAATTCCGATTATATATTTTGATCTTTTTGTTAGTCAAATAGTTTTCAGTCACCTGTGAAACACAACGCCGGTGTCCTTGGCAATGGAGGATGATCTCATTATGCTTGTTTATTTTTGTTGCTTTTTTCCTCTCTGTGCATGAGGTGTTGCCCTTTTCAGTGTTTTCATAAACTGTTTTTGTGATTTTCCACTCTCCGTGTTTAATTCTTGATTGACTGCCTTGCAGTAGTTTATAATAACCATTGCCTTTCACTGTTAACAGAGAAATTCATTCTGCATGTGGCGCTTTGTGTGCTCCTTCAAAGTGCCAAGCAACAGGTCAGTGGCTATTTTGTCCCAAATCCTGCCCTGCATCTCCTGTTGAATCACAGGAAATTACTTGTAGCACATAGCAGCATGTCATCCACCCCTGCAAACCATCAACAAATATTAAATCTAGACAGGAGACATTGTTTCACTGTGGCTTTTTTTTTTTTACAGGGCTTGCATTAAATTGATTTAATAAACTGTTTTCACAGTCTTATCTGTTGGAGAATTTACCTGAGATGTACAAATTATTATTTTCAGGAGTTGTATTTTAAGAACTGGACTTTTCTTGACCAGTTATTAGTCAGAAATGTTTTTAAACACATGTAACAATCAATTTCAGATGTCATTTTGAGGTTACTGCAGATGCTTCACTAAGCAGATCATTATTTCAAAGTAAATGATGGTTAAAATTTTATCCAAACTACAGGAACTCCTGAAGCTCTATGCTTTTAGATCTAATAACAGCATTTAATACTGTTGACAATGCAACAAAAACACATTTTACCAAGTAATTTTGGTCTAGTTTCTAGTGCACTTGAAATAAGACAAAATTAACTTGAAATTAACTTTTTAGCAAGATATAGGAGCCTGTTTTAAGTCAAATGTACTATTTCCACGGGTAAATTACTTCACTTATAACAATTTTGTCATCAATATTAAGGAATTATTAACACAAGCTCCTATATTTTGCTGAAAAATTATTTGTAAGTCAGTTTTGTCTTATTTCAAATGTACTAATATATTTGCAATAGAAATGGCTCAAAAATGCTCTTTTCGCGATTTTCTGTTTTTGCAGTGAAAAGCATTTGTATCACTTATTAACTGCTGCTTTGTGTTGGAATCAAAAGTCTAACGCTGGATTAATATTTCTGTATCAAATTTAAACATGTTCTGTCCACTCCAGACCTTTTGTTCCTCTGTGTTTCTGGAAAGTTGATTCTTTAACTGTATGGATTCACGTTGCATCTCCTTCCTCTTGAGGAATGCTGCCATTATGAGGCTATTGCTGATTCACGATTTACTAAACAGCTGAGCTTTATTTAACAGAAACTATTTTTTATTTGAAGTAGACAAAAAGCCATGAGCCAGTTATTTTAAGACTAAAAGCTATTTTCACATCATCACTGTTATTGCAGATTCTGTGTTGTCAGACCTCATTTCCACTCCACCTGCTTTTGATAGTTTTGTTAACTAAGAATATTTTTTTAACTAAAACAATTTTATCTGTTAATTGGCCCAATGTGTGCAACAGAATTGATTTTATATCATTCTTTTGGCTCAGAAATGCCTAAATGGTCTCGTCTCTCTGTATCATTTCCACCTTTTTAAAACTTACTTTCTGTTACACACATGTAGACACACATAAATCATAAATCAGGTTACCACTTCTGTTGTTTTTTAAATACTTTGCTAAAGCTTACACTTTAAACTTGGTGTGTGTTCCTTGTCAGACACTTCAAGGCTTCAAGACAACCAGCACATATCAGAGACAGTAGAAACTAAAGCGTTGGTTCAGAGTAAACCAGTTATGTAACCTTTAATGCCTTCCACTGCTCACTGAGGAAGGCTTTTGTATCCGGTATTTATATTGTCGCCGTCTGAAAATAATGTCCGGAGTCATTTTTTGTCAAAAATTAAAAGTTTCTTTTAGTAAAAATTGACTTAGGCTATTATTTTAGTAAGACGATGGCATTGTTTCTGTCTATCTTCTATTAATTTCTTGTGTAAATGCTTTCTTTTGTTGTTTTATTATTTATTTCAATATAACTGTGTGTATTGTGTTCTGTCCTATAAATTGGACAGATACTGTAGGTGTTTTTTTTTTGTCTTTGGACAAAGGATGAAACGGATCTAATGTGTCAATTCCTGAAAAATTACACTGCCATGAATTGGGGTAATATCATAATCAAATAAATAAAGCAAATTAAATAAATTCTTAGTTTTAAATCTCTGTTTAAAACAAATATATTCCCGGCAACCTCGACTCGAATTAAGTAATAATATTTGGTTTTTATGTTTAGTTGATGTATTTTACACATTTTACAGTTGAAGAAGTCCAACTTCCTCAACTGTAAAGTCTGCTTTTTAAGCAAACCGGGCTTGACCTTATTTTATAGTGTAAAACTACACTGCTTTAAGTAAAGTTGAAACTGAACCAAGTGCACGATTCACCAGCTGCAGACCTCTAAATAGTTTCTTTACATGTACGTGTTTACACTGATTCGTGCATCAGGTGATTGCAGAGGACACCAGCAGTATCCTAGTAGTTGTGGCGCTGCGGGTTCAAGAGTCATTAACATGATGGTCTGTGTCAATTAATCTCAAAGCAGTGTTTATAGGGGCCAGTGACACCGCTGACCCCCCTGCTGCTCTCTCAAGTCAAGAAGAAGAAAGATCATTTCCAGAGGCGATGCTGATGCTCCCAGGCCTCCAGGTTTCACTGAGTCTATCAAGATGACTCTTCACCTTATGCAAGTTGCATCATGGGCTGTGGATGTCAGTCACTTCATCACATCAGTGTAATTTGACTTGAGTAGGGAAAAAATTTAATTTGATGGTAGAAAACATGTTTTGCCTCCAGTCCTTATTTGGTGTGTTTATGAATTAAACAGAAGTTAATTAACTTCAGCTTCAAACCAATTTTCAAACTTTTACAAACCATTTTGTCTGTTTTTGGTTTGGAAAAGTCAAGATAATAGACAGCTAACTGTTTTTAATATTACAGGAAAATCAAAGTTAGACATTTAATGCAAAAGACATAAACTAGAGTTAAGATGCAGATGTTTGCATTTATTTAACATGTAATATCCATATGTGCTTGGAGCTGGAGTCAAGATCCACGTATGTATGGATCTTTGGTATTAAGTCTTTCCTTGCTGTTTATTTTTACTTCAACACACCACCACGAAGTACGCCACACACTACAGGACGTTGTAAGATTGTCGTGAAGGGTAAACAGTGGGGTGGAGGGGTTTCAGCGGGAACACCAACATGCAACATGCAAAATCTCATTTAGCACTATATTCTTATATGATTGTATTTCATGATCTCCTTCATAATAAATTTGATTCCTTTTCTATTTATCATGAAATTTCAATAAAATCTATACTTACTCAAACTTTGATTGTTCATATAATGTGGTCATTTTTCTCCAGTTGCAAACTGGGAAAAAATGATGCATCTTTCTCACCATTTTTCCAGATGCATATTAGCACCATGCATATCTTGTACAATTGTATAACTATTGCATTTAGAAGTGTTTAAAATCTGAGTTTGATTGGGGTGGTAAATTTTTTTTTTCCTGCTGCATAAAGTAAAAATTCTGTGTAAAATTTTATAGTCTTAAAATTACTAATATGTTTGATTTTTTTCATAATTTTTGTATTTTATATAATATTTACATTAACATATATATTTTTATTTTATTATTTGTACCATGGTTATATTTTTAATATATAGACATATTAGACATATTTTTTTTCATATCTGTTTTTTATTTTATTCTTATATTTGGAGTCAGTTTAAACAAAATTAAACAAAACAAACAAAAACAAAAACAAACTAAACAATTAAAAGACAAATTGTTTCAAAATAAATCACAACATTGTCACATGTTTGCTTTACATACTTTGATAATCATTTAAAACAAAAGATTTCTAACAGTCCTTCAGTGTAAAGCTTAACTCCGAGTATGCTTCAGTGCAGATGTTCACCAGCAGGGGGCAGAATCGGATGGTTTTGAGATTTTTCTGTTTTACGTTTATATTAGAAGCTCAGTTATACTGATTACTTCATTTTCTCGGCTTTTGAGTGAAGATGTTTATTAATACTGCAATCCATAACACTGAATTCTGTACATTTTCATCAAAATGAGCATTATGTATTTATTTATTGGACCCAATAATAAAGTTTTGCTGGTGAAACAAACTAACTTATTTAACTTTAATGCCTCTTTTCCAGTGAAGCGTCTTTGGTTGTCTCTACAGTAAACACTGAACAAAAGCCTCAGTTAACCTTAGGCAAATTTTAGTGTATTACATGTTTTGTTTTTTTTGGCATTGCTGACAGATTTCCGCCTCTGGGGACTGAGTGACCTCAGATTTGCACAAATGTGTGGACAGACGTTCAGCTGTTCTTCACAAATGATTAATTTTGGAGTCTTTTTGCTGTTTATCCTGTCAATAAATGTATGTTTTAAATGTGTGTGTGTTGAAAGACATTCTTTGCTGGGGGATAATTATTTAGTCATTAACCTCTGATGCTGGGAGTCGCCTTAAATTTGAAGATACAAATTAGCAAAACAACTCTAAACAAATCCAAATTGTTTCGGGGATTTTTTTCAAGGAAGAAACACATCAGCTAGAAGAAAACACTCTTGTCAGTGGTTTAAACTACGACACAGAGGAGTGAGATGTAATTTCATCCAACCTTGCTGCTACGCAGTGCATTAGCAGGGTTATGAAGAGAAATCGGCCCACAGCATCACAGATCCACCCTTGTACTGTACCCCTGTGTTACACTATTCAAACAATTAACTCTTTGTTTCTCAAATCCTACTTCAAATGTAGGAGTTACTATCTAGAAGTCATTTCTTGTTTCTACGACATGTTCTCATTTTAACAGTGAGAAAAGAGAGAAATGTTTAGAGTTTAAAGCAAAATACCTGAAAAGAATGTGGTTGGGATTTTATGGAATTTTACTAATTATTTACTGATGTATCTGCTGTCTTTATACTTCTGTCATGTGATTAAAGAAGTTTCCAGACAACATGCAGACGCTTTCGCAGCTGTCTACAAAAACAGGTGACATCATGTGCAAACCTAAGCTGTTTTAAAGAGTTACCATATATGGGGTGTGTTTGCCTGTGCTATTGAATTATCACTATGAGGACACACCTGTGCTTAGAAGTGAATAAATATTGAAGGCCTGCAAGCCCCAGTTGGAGTTAGCTCGTCTGACGCAGCTAAGACACACGTGTCTCCCCTTCTGTGTCCTCGTGATTCTTTCTGAGTTTATTTGAAGAATAAACCAAACAGCTGTTTTAACAGTGAAAAAGTGAAACGTTTAAAGCAAAATATCTGGAAATAATGTTTTTAGGATCTCATTAAATGTTCTACCCTGCAAAAACACAAAATCTCACCAAGCAAATACGGTCTTGTTTTTAATAAAAATATCTTAGTTTGCTTTTAACAAGACACCATGTTACAAGTGAAATAATCTGCCAATGACTCTAGTAATTTTTCATCAGTACTGAGCAATTAGACTGAAAACAAACTCTAGTATCTTTCTGAAAACCTACTTGTAATTTAGTTTTGCCTTATTTTAAATGTACTAAGATATTTTTACTAGAAACTAAACTTAATTGACTTGGCAATATGCCGTATATGAAGTCATCATCACGCCAGTGGGTGTCTCTTGCATCATAGACTTTATTGATTGTCCTCAGCCTGAGGCTCGTTGTCACCGCAGTGTTTTGGAGGGAGATTTGTCCTCCAACTCTGATCAATGATATGGCCGACTGAACTGAAAAAACATCAATGAATATATTAAAGTGAGTAAAAAATATTCCCCAAATATCTGCTGTTGTTAATGTTCAGGGAAAACTGAAGACATGTAAATCCCCAAAGCGTTATCAAAGTCCTTAATCTCCAGGTTAGAAGGTCAGCTTCGTCAGCGGAAGAAACAACCGCTTTCATTTCTTCATTCATTGTGGATTTTTGTGGACAAAGATCGTGGAAAAAACCCCCATTCACTCCAGCTTTAGGAGAAAACTGACAGAACAAGCAGCGGCTTAAACGGACAGAAGCAGCTCTGGCGACACCTTGTTTTCAGTTATATTTAAACAAAGACTCTCCAACTGCTGCCGTGACTCTAATCCACTAAACATTTCATGTTTGAATTCTTCAAAGAGGTAGCTAGATGAGAAGAGATGCAATTCAATGCAACCAAAACACAGATTGTTTTTTTAACAACAAAATAAATATGTCTCAGTCAATGAGTTGCAAAAATGGAACATAATGACCGACCAAAAATGTTTTACTCAGTGGAAAATGATGCTTTATAGACTATAGGAGGCTGCACAGACTAAATAACACAGAAACAAACTAACAAATAGATAAATAAACAAATAAATCAGCAAATATACAAACAAATATATGTACAGATAAATAAATAAGTAATTAAATACAATAGATAAACCAATAAATCACCAAACAAACAAGTAAATAAATAAATAAGTAAATAAACAAACACATACATATATAAAAGATGCATATGAATGAACAAAATACTTAATAAATACTGAAGCAAATTAATAGTAGCAGAAAATTACAGAAGTACAATCTGTCAAATTGTTGGTGTGAATCAAAAGCTCAAATGTGAACTAGATTCACCTGGATGCATAAAGATTAAATTATTTAGATCCTGTCTGCATGATGTGACAGCAGCGAACAAAGGACGGAGCGTGGGTGTGGAGAAAAGGGGGTTAGACAGATCAGATCAATAAAGAGCAGATGAGGGAATCCCAGGGGAAAACGTTGGGTTTGTTGCCATCTGGTCGTCCTGCAGGGCACAAACTCCACCATCCAGTTCCAGCTTCACAATGAGATCAACAACATCTACCAACTTCACCAGCCCAGGCCTTTCAGGATGTAATGACTGTTTTGCTGAACTTTCTCCAAAATGACACGGACAAACAACACGAGAGTCCTGCACCGAACACAACATGATATCGCTCCAGTTATTGGTGTGAGTGCTCTCAGAGTAATTCAAGGGCTTCCTCTGCTTGTCATATGATGCCCCTGCAGCTATTACAGTGCATTAGAGGGAGAGAGAGCAAGAAAGCTGTGGATCACGTTGCCGATGCTTCTGCTCCTGATGCAGGACCGACTGGAGATTCAGGAGATGGAAGAAAAATGACAGTAATTATGCATGAAGAGATCGCTCAGGTGGGTTGGAACAAGAAGATATGAACCGCTGGAAAGACTGACAGAATCATCTTTTATCATAATGTTTATGAATCAAATAAGTCATAAAATCGATCAAAATCAATCAAATTTATTCATTTTTGGCCTTTTTATCAATATCCATTGGAACAAAAAACTATATTCAAGGACAAACAAATAATAGAAAAACAATTTTCTTTTATGTTAATAAAACAAAGCTGTGCAGACTCCAAAATTTTGGGGTTAAACCTTTTTGTATGTTGTTGGTGTAGAAATTATTTTTATTCTTTTCTCGTCAATAAGTACTACCTTCCAAAAAATAGGTGCTGCATTTGGCCAGGTGTAAATAACAGAATAATGATGTTTAAAGAAATCCCTAATGCAGCTTGTAGATAAGAAATGTTCAATTAAAGAGATGAACAAACAAAAAAAATTAGCAAAATTCATGGGGAACACAGGGAACCAGAGACAAACAAAAGCAGGAATCACGCAAAATGTTTCCAAGGGCCACAAGTAACCCCAACTCTGAGGTTTGGACATGTCTGCTCTGAAGCTTTCTCCCTCTGGATGATAATGAAATGATTTACCAACAATAAAGGGGAAAATTGCTTCTTGATACATTTTCTAGGTTACACTGATGCACAAAGAAAACATGCTCATGTGTTTCAGTACATAAAGTCAATTTGGGGGAATCCTATTCACCCTGAAACGGTGAAAATGTTCACAAACCTAACAATAACAACTGACAGCCCAAACTCACACCTAACAATCACTTTTAAATTCAGATCTGACCATTAAAGGGCTTTTTAAACTTGACAGTTTTGGTTCTGTGGGCCCCTGCAGACTCTCCCTTGCTTGGCCTCTTATAACAAAGATATATGGACTCAATAAAAGAGCAGGATCCTTTTACTGAAACTTTAGATAGGACAGTTAAGATATCATGGACCACCCATCCTCCGTTAATCTGTCTGGGAGCAGATGGTCACTGTGAGTGTGCACGATGCACAGCTGTGATTTCAAAACAAACCGGCATGTTTTCACTTTGTTTTAAAAATATGAAGTTTTCTTGCTTTCACATCCTTGTGTTTACAAAAGGAAACCGAGAAAGCTTTTAAAAACGACTCTTCAAATTGTACACCTGTGGTTCCTTTCTGATCGGAAAAAAAAAACAAAAAAAAAAAACTTTCCATTTCAGTTTTAAATATTCTTTTAAGAAAATGTTAAAACAATTTTAACGTTTGGAGACTGAACGGTTTGTGAGTGTCAATGACAACAAACCGTTCATATTTTCCAGCTTTATTCTTTGTAGCTGACAGCCATCTTGCGTGGCAGTTGCTATGGAGTTGCTATGACAACATTAAAGAAGCCACATGCTTAGAACATCTCTGTGTCTCTGTGTAATACAGAGATAAATATCAGTAATAAACTTACTGTTGAACTAGCTGTTAGCTTAGCTTCTGTGTGATGGATAACTTCCGGTTCAGACTTTTGGAAATGCAAAAGAAAATAAAAACACCATCTAAGTTTCCTCTTCCATGTAACTCTGATACTCAGAGTTGTTTTGGTTTCTCTTATTTTTGTCGTTTTTGAATTCATGAATAATTTATTTAACCAATTGCACAGCAGCTTCCTCTCTCCCTCTGCATCAGCTGTAAATCCACACAGTACTTAGTCCTGACAGGATTTCTGTAAATCAAAGCTTCATCAAGTGTAATTTGTGAGGCATCACCATCAAGCCTCATGCTGTAAAAACACTCTGCAAACACTCTCATGGATGCTTTAACATTTAAGAAGTCAGTACGGTAATAATCAAGCTTGGAGCTGCAACTTTACAGCATCTTCCCTCAAAAAACCAAATGGTTGCACATGAACATTAAATTAAATGACTGTTTCTGGATATTGTAAGTCCAAGTTGCCGCTCTTTGAGTTCCTTTGCTCATTGTCCTTGTTTTAAATAAACTAATAAGCTAAACTAAACTGTGTTTTTCCTGTTTCCCAGTTTGCTTACTCCGCCTTGCTCCTCCGTCTCTTTCTCTCTCTTTCTCTTCCTCACTCTGCCTTCTGCTCTCCTTGCAGCTGCACCCTGATCATAATTCTGCACAAAAAGGCCTCTGCTTTCCTGTTTCTTTGCTTTCTTTGTCTTGTTTTGATCTTATGGCAATGACGACTCACTGTAAAACATTTGAGCCACATTTAGTTGTGATTACTACCTTATACTCTCTAACTCAAATGAATTTAGTGAGATTTAGATGTCTAACCTAAATGTGTGAGTTTGTGAAAGATAAACTTACACGAGCAAGTTCTGTTAACTTTTTATTTATTTTGTTGAATAAACTAGAGTTTTTAGGTTAGCAGTTAAATAAACTGAAAGAAGAAAAAGAGAGGAGTGGGAACTATTTCCCAGAATGCATAGTGGCACGTTTTTGTCTCCTGACTCTAGTGTATTATTAAAGCAAATGCTTATTTCAATGAAAATAATACAGAAGTGTGTGCACTTTAAATTGCAGTTTTTTATTGCTGAAATAATTATTGGGTTGAAATTATGGCATTAAGTTAAAACTCACAATTCAAGATGAATGAACGTTAAAAACAATGATTTTTAAAGTATTGTTTACTTTAGTTTCATGGAAACCAAAATAATTTTGTCGTTCACTTTAATTGCATTTTCAAGCCAACAGGTGGACTTTCATTTTAAAGTTAAACAAACCTTTAATTGTTTTACAGTGCTTGCATAAACACTGAGTTGCTACATGATGTCTCGGTTTTTCTCGGTTTGCATTTATTTGATAGCAATATGTAGAACGATGGGGGGAAAAAGCACAAAATTAGAAATGATATATCACTTGAGCGATACTCTATAATGAAATCTATCATCGCACCATAACTCATTCTCGATGAATACCAACAAGTTTGGTCCTGTTAGGAGGTAAAACAACATCCAAACCCTTCAAAAGTTTGAAATGCAGCCATAAAACAAGTTTTTTAAGTACTTTTGCTAGAGGCTTTTGGAGCATAAAATCCTACAGAGCTGTTACAACAAGTGCAAAACAACTGTTACATTTAGTTGTTTATAATCACTAAACACTTTGTGAACTTAGTCACCCTTACAGCCCAAAGCCGAATATTATTATCAGAGGAGGCCAATAATCCACATCAGGTATCAACTCCTTCAGCTTCTTGTAAATTATTGAAATTTGTATAATAAAAGAGAAAAATGGGCGGAGATTATTTTTGAAAAGCAATGAGAAAGAGCTCTGTTATTTGGGAACAGGCATGAAACATCGCTAACAAAGAAAAGAAAACAGAAATAGATTAATTGTTAAAGTTTGCTTCGGAGGAGTTGGTTTTTGATATGGGCAGTAGCCCAGAGCGGCAGAAACGGTAGAGCAGCAAGAACTAAAAACTAAAATATCTTTTCAGTCAGTTCAGTTCTGTCCTGAACAAGTTCAGTACAACTTGTATGGATATGCAGTGGAGTATGTTTCTCTTGCTTATTGCTAAATACAGAAAGACTAAGTTGCTTGTTTAATGATCATTGGTTCAGTTTAATTAAATCTTTTTCTTAATTAAATAAGAATTTTCCTCCAGAGAGGAAAAGAAATGTAAGCCACAAGTTGTTTTTTCCCAAAGTAACTGGCTGTTCACAAAGTAGCGCACCCAAAATATTAAAGGGAAATTGAGTGGAAGGTAAAACTCTGCTAAAAAAGCATCCATCCTCAGCAGTGATGTTATCTGTTAGTGTTGGTTCACCTTGTTTTCTCAGATTTTCTTATTTATTTATATTGATATGCAAATTAAATTTTTTAGCAAGTCTTGGCACCTGCTCTGCAAAAAGTTGCTTCTTTAATAACCGGGAATTCAATGTGTTTGAATAGCCAGCAAACCCCAAACTCATTTTCAGTTTGGACCAAATCAAGATCGTTCATCCTCTTAAAGGGCCGGTTGTGCCAGAAGGTTTTGATAAAACCTGTTCACAAACTGTTAAAGTATCAGTTTAATTATATTATTGAACATCTTTTCATCAGTTCCTCCAGGATTTTGGGAAACTTTTTGTGATTTTTGTATAATCACAAAATGTTTGTGGTACTAATTTGGAAATATTTGTGCTCATTTATGACAGTAAGTCTGACTTTTTATTCCTCGCTGTGCGGATCACTCAACCTTAACTGCCTCAACCAGTTAAGGTTGAGGCAGCTGTTTAGTACAAGTAAGAAAGTCTTTGACAATTTTTGAGAAAAACAATCTGCAATAAACTCCCAATTATGTATTAGCGCCAAAAAGTGTGTGAATTTGTTGATTTTTTTTTTTTGTGAAGTTCCACAATCATTTTCAGGAAAGTAGAGGGACTGATTGATATAAACAGATAAAAAGTGCATTGATCTGATTAATAACCTAATATTTAAACACACTTAGTGTTTAGTCTAGAATCTAGAGGGCCACATAAACAGCCATGGCGGGCCAGATTTGGCCCACGGGCCTTGAGTTTGACACATGTACCATAGAGACTCTGGAGAGCTTCATCATGGGGAAGATGAGAGAGACCAGAACCAACAATACAGCTGCTGTTATAGCGACCTGGGCTTCTTTAGAACCGCAGCTTTGCCACAGGCTGATTGCTTCCTTTGAAGGAACGGAAACATTATACATTCAGCTGAAACCAGATATTTACATACACTGGTTTAAAAGAGCCCTATCTGACATTAAATCAGACTTAACTTTTACCCTTTCATTCACATTATTTGACTTAACTGGAGGCACGCAGATGGATTTATTTCAACAGTTTCCTTCTGGAAGTGTCAAATAACAAAAGATGGCAGGCAGGGAATTGTGTACCTTTACACGTCTGGTTCATACTTGGGGACAATTTCCAGGTACCTGAAGATGTCACATTCATCTGTTCAGGCGTAAACAGCCTGGGAACGTCCAGCGGTCACAGGAATGTGTTTTCATGTGCAACATGAGCACCACAGACCAGAGGAAAAACTTTATGACGATATTGGATGAAACTGATGAAAACAGGGTCATTATCCAGTGAAACATGGCCGACACCAACATGGGCTGAAGGGCCATTAAGGAAAGAAGAAGCTATTGGTAAAAAAGAAAAAAAAAAACACAGGAGGGATCAATAACAATTAAGCTTTGCACTTTTAGTAATAGCTTTAAATACCTTTAATTTATCTGCACCAAAACTGTTAAATTCAGATTTTATTGCTTTGTCTTTCTCAATAAACAAATATTACAATTCTACGTCTGTGGTTTGTGTCAAAAGGGAAGCATTTATGGCAGGTCCTTGAAGATCTGGGGACAGTTGGCAGCTGTTTAGTTCTCTTATGCCTTGGGCCGGCTGAGTCTTATAGCAAATATGTGGACAGACTTGACTCTGTTCACCAGTTCTGACGCAAGAAATGGCGCAAAATCAAGGCAAATAACTGAGAGGCTCATAGGGACAGATAGGCGTGAAACAAAAGTCAAACAAAAGTATTCATTTCAATATCAAGGATTCATTTTGCATTTTGCAAAGTATTTTGTTTTCTCTGAAACAACAAAATGCACTAATCAACAGGTGTAGCTAATCGGCCTTGTGCTTTACTTTTGTCGGCTCGTCCGGATGAACAGCCGCGTCCTGGAGCGTAATTGGAGTGGATGAAGATAGAACACGCTGTATTGGTGTGTGCGCAGAGTGGGCGTGGAAACGGGCTGCTTCCCTGAGCCGAGCCGACGCGCTTCAGCCAAACGCGCAGAACCAGAACCAGAACCAGAACAACCCCCGATGGCTCATCCTCCCCGTCATCCGGACCCGCAAACTGGATTGTAGCTCCGTGCAGGGGGCGCTTTAAAAACTGAGCTACTTTTGTAGTTGTTTTTTGTCATTTGGGGAGCTTTTCTCCTCCTCCTCTCTTTGACAACAAACCCAGAAAGAATCGCGCAGCGATGACAGCCGTGATTCCTCCACCTCTAAGTTGCTGAGACTTCACCCTCCGTCGATCTTGCATCTGATTGCTGACGCTTCTAAATATGCAAAGGAGATACAGGATGAAGTTGGTTTTAATAGCAGCCTTACTTGGACTGGTGAGTCCCACGTTTCAAACCTTCATTTGTTTTGATGAAAGTTTTTAATTATGTTTGTAAGAAAGTTTTTCCCACTTTTATTGATCTACGATGACCAAAATCACTGCATCTATTTAAAATCCATCAGTTTAGCAACAAATCGTTGCTTTTCTTCTGTCTTCCTCCGCCTTGCACCTGTCCTGTTCCTGGCGCTGGACAGCGCGGAGCAGGACGGATGCATGCAGCCGAGCAGCCATTCAGGTTGACACTTTATAGCTGCGGCTGCTGCATGGAGCTGTGGCTCTCCGCCCGTCTCAGTTACATGCGCGGCCGCAGAGAGAAGGACAATAACTCTGTGCAGCACCTGATTTATCCACTTTCTGCCACTCCAGGATGGTCTACTATAAAAGCAGCGTTTCTGTTTTGTCGGGTCACGTGACCTCATATCAAAACTTACACAAGAGTCAGAACAGGAGGGAGACGCTCCGCAAACATGAGGGGAATTCAGCTCGACAGTTCTGTAATATTTGTGATTTACCCTGAGGTCAAATGCATTTTTCAGTTTCCATGAGTTTGTCCGGGTCCTGATTTAGGATCCTGTCAGCACATGACAGCTGCTCCCACTGATGGCTATGCATCCCCTGCTGGCTCAGCACAGGCAATATTGATAGGTGCTGGACCACTCTTCCTCTTCCTCCTCTTCCTCCTCAATCTTCTTCTTCCTCCTCAATCTTCCTCTTCCTCCTCAATCTTCCTCTTCCTCCTCAATCTTCCTCTCCTCCCTTCGGCTGCCGCTCTCCATCTTATCCTGGTTCTGCTGCTTCCTTTCCTCTGTTTAAGAAGTGATGAATCAGCATTGTTTGTTAAAATCCATCAGTTTTCTGCGCATGTGTGATTTCTGCCTGGTTTTAAATTCGACTCAACCTCATAAACACACATTTATTTATGAATGAATGTGTGTGTGTGTGTTTTTTTTTAAATGAAGCAGGCACAACAAGTAAGAACATTTGTATTCACTCATTTTTTAAAATGTTTCATTTTTTAAAAGTAAATTAAATTTATTTATTTATTACAATCTGTAAGTATTAGTGTTTTTCACCAGATGGTAAAAACCAAAGGAATAAAAATAAAACCTTGTAATTACATATACAAAATAACAATTACTAAATATGCTAGCTAAAATTTACATGAAAACTTACATGTGACAAGACGACAGCAGAGATGTTGACAACTCTGATTATTCATTTTCTATATTCTTAATTAAAGAAAAGACTAATTAGTCGATTTCTTCTACATTGTTTCTTGTATTGTTGAAAAACTTGTTGATTTTCTCTGAAATTGTGCTGAAAAAAAAGAGAAACTAAAAAAAAAAGCTAATTTGTTACATGGAATCAAATTTAGTTTGTCAAACTTGATATATTTACATTTATTTAACATTTATTTAACTTAATAAACTGAACATTTTTAGTTGGATTAACTTAATTTGCATATTTGTAACTTTTTTTAAGGAAGTCACCTGTTTTCTTTTTTTCAGTGTTAGGAAAACTAATTCGTAAAAAATGTATAAAACAGTCTATCAGTGTTTAGTGGAGGCAGTATGATGCTGTGGGCTGGCAACTCACTCACTGAAAAACGCCCCAGCAGAACATTTTGTATCACACAACTCCAGAATTTGGAAGTGAAAAGTCGATAAATGTCAATTTTGATCAACTTGGATGTGCTTGAAGAATGGGTTGGCGTCCCACAACAGTGTTTGACTAAACTGGTGAACACAATGAATTGATACCAAGCTGCTGTACTGATGTCTGCTAAATTTCCAACATATCATTTTGCTTCAAATGCCAATCATCCAATCCAATAAACATGGATGCAGACGACTTACTCAAATCTACATTTTCTTACAAATGTTTCAAAATGAACAGATTTTGTAACAATGTAGTACTTATTGCCCAGCAGCACTGCAAGTTTCTACATGCTTTGTGTTAATCATATATTCTATTATATAAAAAAACAACAGCATTTCTGCTGAGCAGCTTTTTGTTGAATAGACAGCATAAATATCTACAACAAATTTAAGTTGCATGACGTTAAGAAATCCCAACATTGCAACTCTGCAACATGTGCTAGCTTAAAGAAACTTTCAAGGCTAACAGATCCAGTTTCAAAATGTCTTTACTCAAGTAAAAGCAAAAAGTATCCTTCCAAGAAATAACTAAAGTAAGAGTAAAAAGGTATTTGGTAAAAAAAAAAAAAAAAAAAAAAAAAGTCTGCTCCAGTTCTGAGTATATAAAATGTAAAAATGACATCATCAGACAGACCAAAATATAACAATAAGTGGACATTTTGGTATCTCATCAATAAACATTATAATGATTTATTTAAGTAACAAAAAAATAACAAAATCAGGCAAAACAGAAAAATTTCAAATCAGTTTATTGTAATATGAAATTTATGAAACTAGCAAAAACTGCAGGTGTGTGTCTAAATTTTAGCTTGTTTTTCACTCTGGGTAGAGAATCCAGAAATTTTACTCAAGTAAAACTAGAAATAATTAAGAATAAATTTACTCAAGTATAAGTAAAAAGTAAAGGGTAGTGAAAGTACTTCTGAAAGTGCATTTTTTCCAAAAAGTTACATTTTCATGGCCTTCAAAGCTTCTTAAATTGAGGTTTGACATATTGGTCCTCCACAAGTCCTGAGGTTAACCCTGAGTGGGGCAGTCGGGTCCATTAGAGCAATAAAGCCGTGTTGAGATCTGAAAGCGAGTTTATTTCAGCCTTCACATTTATCACCAGTGTACATTTTGTTCCATCTTCAGGGACTTCACATTAAAACCGGCTTATGGAAGCATGAAAGTCGAGCTTCAACTTGCCAAAAAGGCTTGTTTAAAATCCTTTATATGTGCTCAAATACCAACCTCCAATGATCTTTTTGCACCATTCATTAGATTTTAGCCAGCTGATGCATTTAGAGGTGGTGTTTTGTTGCACCGACACCTGGAGCTAAAAACAGGTCGAAGAGAGAGAGAGAGAGAGAAATTAATAAGCAGATGCCAAACACTGGAATCACTCCAAGTGTCATTTTGAAACGGGTTTGTTCAGATCACAGGAGGTTTGAGCGTGTGTCTGTCGAAAGGCGTGTGCGTTAAATTAGGGGGGCAGGAAAGGGGAAGCACACAGCAGGCGGGCTTGATTTACATTTTAATGGCTGCTTTTGTGGAGTGTAATAGTGAGGCACAGCATGTCTTGCGGTTTTGAACAAAGTGAGGAACAATTTGTGGGAGACAAGAAGCATCTCTGAGGTTCTAAATACTGAATAAAAAATTATAATGTTCAGGTTTTCCCCCACTGCAGATTTAACCTGAGGCAATATGATCATTGGAAAAACAAGCTGTATAAACCAACCTAACCCTAAGAGATCAAATAATTGCACCCTAAGACTAATAACTGAGTTTGCAAAAATGATTTGTAATAAAAGGTAGAGATCAGAAAGACGTTCTCCTCCACCACCAAAATTCACACAAAATCCACATTATTTCAGATTTTGTTGACATTTTTTCTCAAAAATTGGTTAAAACATTGGCTTTAGTTGAGTCCTGCTTCAGCCTTACTTGATGTAGTTATAATCGACTAAGTAACTAAAACCATCATTTCGTTAGTATTTTAACAGTTTAATGTGTTTTATCAATACATTCTGGCAAACTGGCTCTTTAAGAACATTCAGATTTTTGATATGGCCAAAAATTAAATGAAATTTTTAAAGTTAATAGATCTCCATCAATTTCTACAAACTCAGTGACAGATTCTTGAGCAGAAGGAGAATGTCGGAGCGCGAAAGTCCAAGGTGAACCATGTGAGCGGCCAGGTTAGGCGGTGTGTGTGTGTGTGTGTGTGTGTGCGTGTGTGCGCGTGTGTGTGTGCGTGTGTGTGAGTTCGCTCGCTCGCTCACAAGACTTCAGGAACTCGTCAGCTGACTCAGAGGAGCCTGAGGGAACGCTCGGTCCTCGTTCTCCTGTCAGCTGCATTCCTCACACACCTGAACCCTGACGATTTACACAGAGCGTACCGCCTTCACTCAGCGCCTGCATGTGAGCGCACATCCCTTTAACCTCGCTCGTGGTCACAGGTGGGTGGAGAACCCAAAAGCTGCATAACGTAGGAGCAGCCCTGCTTCAGAGTAAAATGTAGCCATTCAAGAAATGAAGTAAGGGTTAAAATGTATTTGGTAAAACGCCTAAAATACTGAGTAACTGATCAAATGATCAATCATTTAATATTTAAAAATTACATAACCAGACAAAAAGTTCAATGGAAATTTTTATATTTTAGGGGCAAAAAATGATTAAATCAGTAAAGAAAAAATGACAAAATCACGTAAGAGAAAATGTTTCCAAATCAGTTTCTTTCAATAAAAAACTTTAACAAAAACTGCAGGTGTGTGTCTGTCTCGTGAGGTTTTAGTTGAAACATGTTTGTTTTTCACTGACTGGTTAGAAAATCCAGAGATTTTACTCAAGTAAGAGCAGAAATACGTCACAATAAAATTAAGTAAAAGTAAAAAGTACCGCATAGTAAAAACACTCCTAAAAGTAAATTTGTTCAAGTAGTTATTCAAGTAAATGTAAAAAATTAACCAGCGATTAAACCAACTCAGCTCTGTCCCAGTAGGAATCGAGCCGAATCACATGTTGCTTAAAAACAGTTTCTGCTCTGATTTATGGAGACACTTTGGGAAGATGATGCTGATAAATGCTGGCCTGCAGGGTAACTGTAGAGCAGGAGAGTCCAAAATCCTTTTAACGTTTCGGATTGAATAACGATCGTATCCTCCAAAATACGTATTTAGTTTCCTTTTTCTTTTTTTAAAAGAAAAGTGTGGGCAGTATCCATCTGATTTAGTTTGAAACTTATCACCGCTCTCATCACATTTCTCAAGATGATGAAGAAGTTTGTTGGACGAGAGATTAAAAACAATGAGAAACGTTTGATGGTGTGACACCATTGTTTAAAGATCACAGATGAACCTTTTACACAAACGTGGGAATTTGAAGATTGGAGCAAAGTGTTCCCGTGGCTTTGTGCACAAACACCTTCTTCTGTCGGCAGGTTAGTCTCTGAAGAAAGCAGAGCGACTTCACGTTGCATGGATGTTTTCTTGTCGTGTTCCTTGATTGCTGCTTCTGATTTACACTGTAAATATTGAAACTCTGTCAGCCAGAGGGATGGTGGGTCATTAACCCAATAACTTAAGGACTCAAACAGGTTAAATTCCTACTTCAAGTAGGAAAGCACTCAAAAAAATGGACCAGCATGTAAAATATGCCTGCTGATTCATTTTTATTACTATCTTTTGCTGTAAAACATTGTTTGCCTTGAGGCTGTAACCTTTCCAACTGCAGTGTGGTTTTCTTGTCCTGATTGTCGCAGCTTTGTTTAAAAGCCAGATGAATATGAACAGCCTTATTTTTCACAAGATCATGGGAAACTGAGAAAGAAGCTGAAAGTTTTCCAGTTTTTTTTTTGTTTGTTTGCTTTCCAAGCCCTGATCCGACTGCTTGAGGACTATTATCTCTTCAGATCCTAAATTTATCAAAGGAAATTCCAAAAATAAGTTTATTAGAGAGAAAGAAACGGAATGAAAAGAGGGAGAAAGAGCATTATTTATTGTTTCTGCTTTCGCTTGCCAAGTATTTTTACTGTCATTTCTAGAGCAAATATCTTAGTAAGTTTGAATTAAGACAAAACTAACTCATAATTAACTTATCAGCAAGATGTAGGGGCTTGTTTTAATTAAATAATTCCTTAATATTGCTGAAAAACTCCTAATTTCTCAGGCAGATATATTTACTTGTAACAAGACAATTATGCAAGACAAATTTAATTGATATAATTTGACAGTAAACAGATAAAAACTGCATTGATTTGATTGATAACATAAAATTTAAGCACATTTAGTGTTTTAGAATCAGAGGGCTGGCTTTGGCCTTGAGTTTAACACATACAGTATTCCCTGAAATACTGGAAAAACACTTTAATTTGCACAATAATTGCACTTCCTTTTGACGGAGCAACACAGACCTTTGCACTTTGGAAACAAACTCATGAACCTTTTAAAGTGATGAGCATCTGCGTGCACAGCTGAATGGGAGTCGGCGCTCATTTGCTCGACCTTTCTCTTGAATCGCAGGCCGAAGCTGTGGCCTCTCAGCGCAACTGTCCGTCGGGCAAGAACACGACCAGCGGAGAATGCTGCAAGCAGTGTCCACCCGGTGAGGGCGTCGTCACGCCCTGCGGCGCCAAACAGACCGAGTGTGCGCCGTGTCTTGACAGTGAGTACCAAAAAAAATCATTTCCAAGTAGCCTGGTTCTGTTTGATTATACTGCCTGCAGTGAAAGGAGAGAAACAGGGAAGATTGGGATGAGATGCACCAGTTTTTAAACTTAGATCAGTTGCCAACTTATACAGCTGCATATTTGTAACTCTGATTAAATTATTCCAGATCTTGTTGCGATAAATGATAATATTGTTGCTTTGAGACCATTTTGTGTAATGTAATGATTAGGGGCACATTCTGATCAGTGAACTTTAAATTACAATGAACATTTGACACTGGAACTGGAAGACATTTAAAATTTACGCAATAAACAAATAAAACAACAAACACAATGAATTATGACATCTCTGTAAGCACCAAACTGAAGACCAGTTTTAGAAGAAAGAGTCAAATCATGCAAATGGTTGAGCTTGTTTTAATTTATCATGTGATTAATTGGTTTATTTATTGGGATGGACCTAATTGTTCATTCCTTCCAACAGTTTTCTGAAACTTAACTGTTTCAGAAAAAGTTATTTAATGGCTCAACTTTCCTCAAAGCTGCCATTCAGACTTTATTTGTGCCCAAATCTAAATATATATATATAAAACATTTTTTATTAAACTTTCTGTCAAGACTATAAAACGTTTCTTAAGAAATAAATAAAAAAGACTTACATAATATACATTGCAGGACTTTTTCCATCGTTTCAAACAATCAGAATGAGTGTAAACATGATCAGTGTTGTTTTTATTTATCTTTTTTAAGAAACAAAAAGTGGCGCAACTCATTCTAGTCTTCACAAAAATGTAAAAGTTACCAAACATTAAAGAACAAAATTCTTATTACATGTCCCAACATGCATCTTTTACTAGTTTTTACCAATTTATTTCTAACTTCTGAGGTTGGATTTATTTTTAAGGACAGATACTTATTGCAAATATTCAGTTTACTGCTCATAGTAGAAGAAATCAAACCACAAATTCAGCTTTATCCTTATTATTATGCAGTCAATATATTGTGAACGCTTCAGGTTGTTGCTGCTTCCAAATGAAGACTAACAATTTGAACTGAAAAGAAAAAGTAAAACCCAGTTTGATCTGTTTTGAGATGCTGATGCTGCCTGCAGCCAGGACCGGTGATGACCGTCCAGATTATCAGCAGAGAGTTCAGAAGCCAGTCATCTGCAGCAGATATGCATTAATACACTTTGGCATCGGCAGCTCAAGCTGAAACCTCTGGTGATAAACAACCATATCGATTTTAAAGCACCTGACGGAGCATTTGGAAAAATCTTTGTCTACTTTAGTAAGGCGGTGTTATTCAGGAGGGAAGTGGATTGTCTTCTAAAGAACAGAAACACAAAATCTTACCAAATATAAATATAAATACTTTTGTTAAAATCAATTATAAGGAATTATTGTCTTAAAACAAGCTCTTATATCTTGCTGAAAAGTTACTTATAAGTTAGTTATGTTTTATTTCAAGTGCAATAGACCCACAAATACTGGAAGGATTCTGTGTTTTTGCAGTGCAGTCGGGAGGAGTTCACTTCTAATCACATCCATTTCTGTCGGAACAACAAAATAGTCACAATAAAGCTGAAAACACTTCATTTAAAATGTGAAAAAGGATCAAGTGGGACTTTGAGGAAAGTCCATTTCATGCTTCAGTTTCTTCTAAGTTCTTATATCTTCTAAAAAGTTACGTTTAAGTTAGTTTTTGTCTCATTTTAGTTGCATTACGATATTTGCAGAAGAAACTAGACCAAAAATACTTGGTAATAGTTCACGTTTTTGCAGTGTAAGTCCTAAAGTCTGAGCAATATCTGTGTTTTCTTGACAATTAAATAGCATAAATGATCATTTGCATGCATCTTTCTTCATTCAAATGAAAGCATCAGAGTGCAGTAGAGAGTTTTCCAGCACAGCTGCCCTCATCCTGGCCTTCACCATGTAGGGAGAGAAGCTCTGGGTGACTGATAGACACGAGGATAGTAGAGGAAGGAGGATAAAAGAGTGGGATCCGCTCCAGATGCCGTTGAACGGATCTCCAGGGAGAGACGTTTAAAGCATCGGATACGTTATTGAACTATAATTAAAGCGACATGCATTGTAAATTCAAACTGGACAAGCACAACCGGTAGCTGAAAAAAGTGCGTATTTTCGAGGTGAATTTATGCTTGAGAGTAACCATTACATGAGGTCAAAGGTCACGGTATCCTCGGCGGAGGACGGGTTTGGTCCTCTGCCAGCGTTCCCAGAGATTTTCCACGTATGAATTCCCCAACTCTCCCTCATCCTGCCCAGGAAGTAGATGTCAAACTCATTGGGTCAGTGAAACATTGTAAACCATAAGCAAAGGATTCAAATGAAGGTCATGAGAGAAGTCACAGAGATGGAAAATTTATTACACTGTCTGCAGAACGTCGTTGAATGGATTGATGCCGCACCTCAAATCAAGAGTCAAACCCCCAATTTTCTCCCAGTGCAGTTTGGGATTAACGTGACCTGCTTTCTCAGAGACATTCTCGGATGTTTTGTCTTTCTGCTGTACAGCGTGGAAGTTTTTAGAGGCGATAAATACCGGTCGTACGCGCCTCGTTCTGCTCAGACATGAGCAAACGCACCATGACAAGCACCATGTGCATTCAATCATAGACATGCAGAAATAGAGATAGCTCTCTGGCAGACTTTATCGCACAGCCACAAATTAAGACGGAGTGATATAATGTTTAGCACAAGCATGTAAACTATTTATTTCAGCCTGGTTGAAAGGCGTTAAACTCTGACCTTTCAGCTGCAGAGCTGTTTTAAGTACCTGCTTCTGAAACAATGAGGAGCTGTTAAAAAGGAACATTTTGAAAAGGATAAAATGTTAAAACAATTAGATGTTCTTCCTGTAAATACTGGCATAAATGGGAAACAGTTGTAAATATTAGGCTAAATGACTTGTAAACAAGTAAACGGAGAAAACATAAAAATTTGGAGCTAATGTTCAGCATGAGGTCAATGCTACTGTCAGCAGTCTGAACGTTAGCATATCTTTGCACTGGTTTATTATTTCAGGAGGTAATATTAGCGACTGATTTTTGGGAAATTGCACTTTTCAAAACATTTAAAGAATGTAATTTTTCTTTTAAAAATGTACATATTCTTGAAAGCTGTCATTATGTCATGACAGCATAACATGAGAAAAGATTACCTGTGAAAAACTTGAGCTCCACCTTCTCCCACTGCTAACGAGAAATAACCAGTCAGAGTCTGGAGGAGGGACTTAGTGTTGTCAATCACTCTCTGTGTGGCGCTGCTCATCCTCCTCCTTCTGTTCCCCTTGCTCTCAGCTGTGCTGCAGCGAGGAGAGCATGTAGTAAATGCTAAGGCTAGTTAGCACGGCCACCGACGATGGTCCATTCTTCGTGCACATTTAGTAGCGCGTTCATGGGAATGATTGACAGCGCTTAGTCTCTCTTCCTGGCTCTGAATGGTTGTTTTTGACGGGGAGCGGTGCGTTTCTTCAGCATTAGCAGCAGATCGATCTTTCACAGACAAACATACATATAACTGCAGCTTTAACAGTGGGCAGGGCACGCATTGCTATATTTAACAGCATTATTTCTACAGCACATTTTCAGCAACAAGGAAGTTCAAAGTGATTCACATGGATTAGAAGGAAATACAAACAAAACAACAAAACCAAAAGAAAGACAAAAAGGTCAAAATATAAGATGTTGAATGTGTTTGATTCTATTAGAAGTATAAAGCTAAATGTTGATTCTATAAATTAGATGAAACTTTCTAAGTTTGTTCTAGATTTGCAAACTAACTACTCTTTGCTCTGATATTAAAATGATAAAGCTAAATGTTGGTATAAAGTAATAAGGTCTGAGTTTCATTTGGGAAACTTCACATGTTTACATGCTTCCTCCTAAATAACTGACTGCCATATAAATAACATCTAATTGTTGCCAGTTTGTCCTGCAGTTCCTCAACAGTGAGCTTTGGAGATTTATTTCTCTTGCTTCCCATCCTCCTCTCTCTGTGTGGCAGCAAGATAAACTTTGGTCCTCATCCAGCCGAGTGGCTAAGAGAAACGATCTGCTGGGTCACATCATATTTACACCCAGCAGTAACAGGAAGTTACATTACTAATAAGAAAAACTCAGACTCTCTGATCAACTCAAAAAGGATAAAGTATGAGTTCATGTTGCTGCATCATTCTGTTTCCTCTCCAAACAGCAGCCATTATGTTCTGTTCAATGTGTTCTTTATCGATTTGGGCCAAACTTGCCTGAAAAAGGTAAATCCTTGGTTCCTTTAACAAAACACTTTCAGGCTGTTTAGATGCAGTTTTGTAAAAGACGACTATAACGGGGGGGTTGAAGCAACAAGAAGCTGTTTCATTCTGACTTGCAAATCAAGCATCGGGTGTCGGTTGACTTGTGAAAAAGGAAACAAGGGTTGTGACTTCAACTTGTGGTTTGTGCAGTGAGCGTTTAAGTCAAGACCAATTCTTTTCAAAGTGGATTTGACCGTCATCGTTGTGTTATTACAAACATTGGCTGGTCGATGGTAAAGTGCGCAGACAGAACAAATTACTGGACGTCAGTCTGTGGTAATTCATTCTATAGTATTGATTCTTGAAAATATAACAATATCAAAGTAGCATCAGTGTGTTCAAGCCGTTCGAAAGGGAGATGTTCGATACATCACGACCACAGTCGGGTCCACTCAATTCAGCCTTTTAATCACAATTCGGCTTGATCTGCAGGTTACGAACATCCAGGGGAAACTCAGAAAAGAAACAATCTCTGACGGTTTGTGAAAAGCTTTACTGCTCTGGAGAGTGGAGGAAACTTTGGGATGGTAGGAGATGATATGACCTGCATCTCCTACTTCCCCAGCAACGACCACTGAATGCTTCCTCTCCTTGTTTGACTCCCTCGCCTCCTTCCCCGTTGTGCATGGCTGCAAACAACTGCCTGTTCTTGGATAATTTGCCTATTTGTAGATTTGTTTTTGTAGAGCGCATCTAAAATTTTCAAAAAGAAAAGCAGGAAAAGATCAGCTCAATGCTGCTTGATATGCTTTTAATCAGCTAATCTAATAGGCTGCAAGAGAGAAATAAGACTAAGAATGAAGTAGTGCCAATTCAGTTTCTGCTGCTTACATTAATGCATATTAAGCCATATTTGGTGTTTTAAGCGTTTTTAGTGGGAGTAACAACTAAATGCAGTTTTTAGCTACTGCCTGGGGTCCCGTCTTGTTCGACACAGTCAGTTTTTTTCTGCAACTCCTCTAACTTTGGATACCAACAAATCCTGCCTTATGAAAATATCTTCCTTCCTTAGACGACAAATTCTTTTCTTTCCAATTTTAAAGAGTGGCCTAAAGAAAGAGGCCAAAGGGAAGTAAAAGAAACAGTCCTTTATCTATCTTTATCATAAAGTTTGGTTCAAATAATGGTGGCATTACTTGTCCATAAATAACCGCGCGTCTTCCAACCTAAAAAAGTGTAGTATTTGTTTATAAAGCCTTTTTTTGTACATGTCAGTCAATGAGATGTTACTCAATATCTATAATTTCCCATATGTTGAAGACTGCAGAATTTTCTGCCACAAGTTTCCAGCTAAAGTTTCCACATCGGTTTCATTTTGAGCAAATAGTAACCAGAAGTTTGGCTGAAAAGCTGCAAGGGACGTCCAAGTCTAAAACACCAGAGGAGTCTGGATGAATGAGCAGATAACTGGAGATAAAACAGAACAAGAGGAGTTGGAATGGAGACAAAGGAACATTTTTAGTTAAGAGTCGAGGCATCATGAACACACACACTGTGAGCCAAAGTGGGCGACGTTAGAGTCCTTATTTGGGTGTTAAAACAAACAGAAAGACAGCATGTTTGACCAGTGGCTGCAGAACGGATATCTCGTCCTTCAGAAGGAGAATTGAGTCTCCTTCTCTCCCCCTTCTCCCATTTCTCTTTCTCTCCAAGCTGCAGCCACTGTTATTAATGTATTGACTTGCATTATTGATGCATGGCATTATGATAATGGCTCTGAGAGCCCTCATGGGGGACAGTCGGAGTAGTCTGAGTGTGTGCGTCTGTTTGAGTAGAGCAGATAATGGGGGGGGGGTTGCAATACATGACTGGACACCAATAAGGCCTTGATGGTTTCTCGCTCTGAAAAAAGACAATTAAGCAAAAATGCGAGGGACCCACATTTGACACCATCAATTAAAAACACAACGGACTGAGAATGGTCTGCTTCTCAGATGTCTCTGATTTCTTTTGTCTCTCTGTCTCAGTTATCGCTTCTCATCTCTGTTTTAATCTGCGGCATCAGAGCATTTGGCGTTGTTGGTGGGCAAATATGATGCAGGCTGAGAACTTGATCTGCAACGAAACCTGCCTCCCACAAGCTCCTGAACACCATTTCTTTCTTGTTTGGTTTAATGTTGTTTGGAAAATAAACTGATAGGAACTTTGAAAGCTTATTAAGTTGTATGAGAAGCACTTCTCCGCATGACAGAATTATAGGAGTAATAAAGATGGTTTTATTTTCTTAAGCGTGGCAGGAAAAAAAGACCGACAGAAAGGAGAGATATTATCTGTAAAATGGATTCTCCTGATTGGTTTTCACATCTTTTACTCCCCATTTCACATCAAACAAGATCAAACAAGCTTATGCAAGCAGGCAATCAGTCAGTTAACTATTAGTTAATATTAAATAGACGATGTAGTAAAATGGCTAGCATTTTGAGGAGCTGTGACAAAACACAATTATATCAAACATGTTGAAGCTGTTTTTCAGTCTAGAGTAGGGAAGTTTTTCTCAACTGTTTTGTGGGAGTGGATTTCAGTTTCTTTGTGTGTCTTACTTTGTTTCATGAATCATCCAATGACAGTCAACTTATTGATTTACTCTCAGAAAGTAAAAACTACCCGACCATATTCTCTCTTAAAACGGTGTAATAAGATATAAAGTCTTCTTGTTTTGAGTTTTCTTGGATTCGGTTTACACTCCGTACCAGTAGGTGGCAGTAATCAGTAATCCTCCATTAAATTGTTTACCAACAAACAACAAGAAGAACTGATCAGAAATGCCTCACTGATACAAAGATGAGAAAAACTACTGCATCAGACTCGATGTCAGCAATTTTAGGCTAATATAGGAACTCTGAGAGAAACCACTGAAAATCTTTAAGAGTACAGCAGAGGCCCCTGGGGGACATGGAGGATTTATTTTTATTTTTTTGTTCCCCCACAATAATGTACTGATCAGTTCATGCCGCAGAACTAAATACTGAAAGTCTTTCTTCCGGTGGCCCCGGTACTATTTCCTATAAGGTTTCTGAATTGAGATATCTGAAGTTTTATATCAAAACAGACCAAATATGGACTTTCCATCTCTTTCCATCCCTTCTGTGATATAAACAAAGACTTTCTGTAAAATAATTTCAGTTATTTTCAAGGGGTAATAAAGTCATTACCTCATGATGACTTTATTACCAGTTTTATTTGAGTCTGAATGGTTAATAAAGGCCCTTTTTCATGTTCCATGTGAAGTTCCATCTCAACTTTCCACAGACACCGAATAAATCGACTTTTAATCAGTGTTTTGCACCAATGAGTTAAGAATATACAGACAGGTTTTCATTGAGGCTCTTTAAATATGTGTATATGTGTCTAAATGTCGATTTTAAATTGGCATTTGTGACTGTGTACAAAATAGAGCAGGGTGTATATGCTTATTGCGAGGGAACGCAAAAGAAATATTATTTCTATCAGTTATTGATCCTGTGCAAATAGCATGTAAAAACTCAATATTTACCATCCTATTTGACATAGAAAAGTTAAACTACAAAACCTGATGCAAATACTGTATTAACAAATAAATAGATAAACGATGAACAAATCTAATCTGTTTGTGTTTCTTGAAATCAGAGGTTGCACAGTCAGATTTGCCTTGCAATCTCTCTTGTAGTTTCATTTCTTTTGCTGTTTCGTCTTACACAAACACACTCACTGCTTTTACAAATGGCTCTGTTGCATAATTTAGTGCATTTCCCAGTTCTCTATCCAGCTGAAATACAATTCCATAAACCATGCAGCATTGATTGTAACCTTTGCAGACACGTCTGTCCGAGGATTGCTGGCAGGTGTTCAAAACATATTATTGATGATCATTTTCAGCAAAAAAACAACGACATTTACATAAATATGAAAATATTGCTGCTCACTTTCAGTATGAAAGAAATATTTTCCTGTTCAGGCAGAGACGTTTTCACAGAAACAGTTTTGGGTTTATGAAACGAAGGCGTCAGCTGGGGACTCAAAAGGATTAGGAAGGTTTGAACTTGCATGAATTTTACTACAACTGGAATCAAAATGGATGTAACTAAATTGGATTTATTTGATCACATATTTCTGCATACAAACAGAATCGGTTTGTCTTGTACGAAGACAAAAGTGTTGCAAAATAAATGTGCAAATATACCCTAGTCTGTATTATATACAGTTACAAATGTCAATTTAAAATGCAAATATAATGAACTGCTTAAACTGTCCAAAACCTTTTCTTGAGGTTCAGGCTTTTTCTTCTTAAATGTGTTCCCAGAACTGTTGTGTGTACACAGACATAAAACCTAAAAGGTGATTTTTCCTTCTGCCACTCTTCTTCCAGGTGAAACCTTCTCAGAAAGCTCCAGCCACACAGAGAAATGTCAGCTTTGCACGAAATGCACAGGCCTGCTCCGCATGAGCACGCCCTGCACCGACACCAACGACGCCATTTGCACATGCAACTATGGCTACTACCACAACAAAATCACGGAGCGGTGCGAAGCCTGCACCAAATGTCCCGAAGGCCAGGGCATGCTGTACAGCTGCGAGTCGGACCACGACACGGTGTGTGAGCAGTGCAACGACGACACTTTCTCGGACCAGGATAGTTTCAGGGACCCTTGCATCCCCTGCACAACTTGTGACGAGGGAGATGAGGTGCTGCAGGACTGCAGTCCTGTCAGCGACACCATTTGCCAATGTGAGTCAAATACATTCATTTTTTCTACAAGGCTAAATGTTTTTGCACTTTTGTTGACTGAGGTGAGTTGCACAACAAAACACAACTCTACCCACCGAAGAATTAAAGAGACAAAATGATCAAGGTGAATAAATCTACCAATTTGTTCGTCATTCACAGAAAATACATGATTCAGGTATTGAAATAAATTGTCACTACAGAAACCTTTTCTGGGGATCAGAGTATAATCTTTCAAGGTAAAAATACACACTGGAAGATATCCAGTGTATATTTCCCCTGAATATTTTGGTTAGAGATTCATGGAGAAATAAAAAAATATAGATATTTTCCCCCAATAATATTATGCTGTGGTTAGAGTTAGAGTTTGGTGAGAGAACCAAACATTTTTACCAGCTCAAATGCAAATATCTAGTTGCCTTATTGCTGCACACTCAGTTACATCTTCAAGATAAAAAAAAGTTTTATATTACGAACAAGAAAAGGTAACAGCCAACTTGGTATTTTATGCATCAAAATCTAATTTCAGGACAGATATCCATTTATGCAGACGACGCGATGACTTTCCTAACTTATTTTTCATGTCAGTTTCTTTCGGCTAATGTTATGTAGCTGCACAAATCATTGGCTCAGATCATTAAACATAGAGAAACTGATCCAATGGACATTTCTAAATACATAAAACAGCCAAGTCGGACAGTTCTGTTGAAATATTGCAGTGGATTTTATTATTTTTTATGTTAGCTTATAAACTAACACATATGGAGTTGTTCTGTCTGACCAGCAGGCACATTTATCAAACTTTTGTGCAGAGTGAAGTTGATTTACTGGGTTCACTGGCCAGGGTGACGCTGAAGTCAATGGAATATGACTGAGTGCATATTTGCTGAGCGGACAGTTCAATGACTGGACAGATAATTCATCGGCCGCATTATCAACTCATCTCAGTGCAACACTATCGGCGTTGTTGGCCTAAATGCCATGCTCAAGCTAGTCTCGTTGTCTTCTTGGACTCATCCCCTCTCAAGGAACAAGGGCTGCAGTCTTTTTATTATATATATATTTTGGATTTCGTCAGGGTCACCATCTATAAACAGGGCTTGAATTTTTCTTCCTTTTTTTTAATCTCATTGGACCCTGTGGGCATCATGCTCCAAATCACAGATTCCTAAAGACCGCAGTCACTTCTCATTCCGATGATCTGATGCCTCCCAGATTAAATCAACGCTTTTGTGAACTGACAATAAGGAGTCTGTTGATTAGCCATGCAAGAGCTCTGAAAGATGCGATCACAGCCACAAACACAGAGTTGCTCTCAAGCTGAAGGCAGTCTATTGTTCGACTCTAATGAACTTGTGTGGCCGGTGAAGAGTTTTGGGGATGCACAAAGATGCTGTCTTTAATTCAGGGTATGCTTCATCATTTTCACCAATTTTTTTTAAGTGTTAAAACTGTTTTGGTAAATCGTTGATGCAAAGCTTCTGTTTTGACTATTTTATCCAGTTATGCTACACAAAGGTGATGGCGATTATTAAACCAAGCTGAGATGCTACTCAGAAATCATTTCCAGGGTTTCTATGCAATTTTGGAAAGTGTTTATTTTTATTTGACAGTTTTCCACATTTGATCAAATTTAGATTTTACAGATTTTTACACTGCAATATTCTATACCTGCAGTGTTTTTTTTGTTTTTTTTTCATTTATTTAGTTTTTTATATATAATTTTATACTTAATTGTCAATTATCTTGATTTTCAACATTTTATCCATCAGAATTCTGGTTTTGTCGACGGATAAAAAGAAAACAAAACATAAATATTGCAGTTTTTGGGCTTTAGGCGACTTGCAGTTCAGGTTGAACTTGTAGTCCGGAAGCTGAATTGCGCCATTGGTGCTGTTGGTACAAGGTGCACCAATTGTACCAAATGTACAAATAGGAGAGTTTAAAGTGACTCTTGAACTTGCTTTAAAAGTTTGTAAGTACAAGAGTTAAAGATTTTGAAAGGGGGATGAGAAAAACAGTGAAATGCTGCTAAGCCTCATTCTGAACAGATAATTTTAGCACCATGTTGTTTCTTGTTTTGTGAAACAAACAAGAACATTTAGCAGCTCAGAATGAGTTTTTGCAATAAGACATTTCAAAAAAACTAAATTTCAGTGTCAAAAAGTAGATTTCCAAGAGAGAGCGAAATGCTTTGTTACATAATTTGTAAGTAATCTACCTTGTGTACAGCACATTTTATTTAATTTACATCATTTACATGTGATTAAACCATAAACTTGGAGTGAGTACAACAGTAATAAATTGTTTGTTGTCTTCCTGGCTTTAAAAGGAGCTTGGGAAATCGACCGCAGATGGATTAGGTTATTTGACAAGCAAAAGTGGAAAAACACGTATTGATGTTTTCCACCAAGAGGCCTGCTGCTGTTAGCAACAACGCTTTAACAGCTTAATACAGGCTGTGGTCTCTGAGTGGGAAGCGCGTTTAGCTGAATGACGCACCCAAGATCAAGACATCAGAAGCCAGAACTCCAACGGTAATACATCCCTTCTGATAACAAACCAACTACAGACCATGATGAATGGGAATTAACTGTGATTGTAAGCATGATGTCTTACAGCCCACTGCGTATGGGCTTTATTGTCATATCCTACTCCTCCCTCTAACCCAATCATGTGCCTTTTATTTCTAATCTTTTTAGGGAAGAACACTCGTTATCGGCGCTTATGAATCTGTGGTGCTGCCAGATATCCATTAATGTTGTGGAGTCAGGCGAAGCAGGCCTGAAGGCCAAACACAGCCAGGAAGGTAACAGGACAAGCTGTAACTTGAGATACTAGAGACATAGTTTAGCTGTAGGTGGAAAGAACAGAACATCATTTTAATCAGATTATCCTTTGAGCGAAAGCTCGACTTCCTGCTTCTCTGTTTTGATTATGCTTAAATTTAGCGTCAAGGGCAAATTTTCCCCTGTGATAATTTAAGATTTTTGCTATTTGGTGGGAAATGCACCCAATTTCCTCCAACTCCTCTGGTGGGATAGTTCATGTTTTGAGTCACACACACGAAATCTTCATCTTACTCTAAAATATTGAGCAGTCTTTTTCAGGCTAGGCCTCCGGAGTTGACACTTTGACAGCAAGATGGTTATCTTAAGAAGTGTGATATGGCTTCCACTCCTCTGTGGGCCACAGAGCAAGGTCAAAGGTTGAAGATCATGGGAGGCTTAAATTTTGAGAAGGATTATCAGACAGAGTGAGTTCCCACCAGAGCTGAACAGCACGGTATATAATCCTGTCAGGGGTCAAAAAAATCAAATCAGCAACAGTGAAAATGAGGGAAATTAGGTAATAACTAAAGTCGATATGTTCACAACTACAGCGCTGATCAATATTTATAAGATAATTAGCACGTAGCAAAACAGTGATCTTAAATACAGCCAGTTAATTTTTTAAATATAAAATAATGTGCTTTTTCTGCAGTATAATCTTGGAGATTAAATGTTTTATATTTTCTCTGTAGCATCACAGGGTCTATGAGAGGCTTCCAAACGTTCCAGCTTCTTATTTACAAAATAAAAATATGAAAGGGTCATGATGCTGACTTTTGGTTGAATATTCAAGCATTTCTACTGTCAGTTAAAAAGTTGCACAATCTGCATCAACAAACAGTATATTGGCCAACATGTTACTTTTATTCACTTTCAGATCTGTTTTGTTTTTAAACTATATATCTAAAATGCAAGTGATTACTCAGTCATTTTTGGTATTGGCATATGACTCCAAGTGGGCTGTGCTCTTTCTGTAAGCTAAATGCGACCATACAGTGAAGCTTGATAAAAAATGAATAAGTGGACATTTAACCCTCACGCAGTTTTAAGAGGGGTTGAATGAACCCCACCGGTACTTTTTATTCTGTGCACAGTCTTATTTTTGAAGCACCACATCGCTTCCTCATTGACAGACAATGTCACCCGCTGCGCACTTCACCTGTGCCACGCTATACTGGGAGAGTGAAACAGTTAAATCCATTCAAAACTTTGGTCAAAAAGAGTAGAAATTAAGCAAACATTATCGCTTCACCTTGTCCTCCTCTGGAAGACACACCACCTGAATCTGGGAATCATCCTCCTACTCCTCCCCTGGGTCTGTTTTTATTATGAAGTGTAATTTGTCAAAAATAGTAGGCTATGCAGGCATAAGTGTGTATTCGTATGTGGGTGTGTGCACGTGCGTGCTGAATTTGGACGCATTGTGTGGATCAGATCTGCTGTTTCTGTGCTATTACGTTGCGACAGCGTTCATATGGATTAGGTGCGATGATAGTTTTGTGCTCCAATGATATCCTGCAGGCGCCTGTGGTTTGGGATAAGTTAAGTGTTGGCCTGATCTAAGAACGATCATGTAGGTGGAACAGAGAGCTGATCTGATGCACATTATTTATACAGAGAGATAATTTCAAAATACATAATTAATAGGAGTGGGAAGCCATGCTGGCTCAGCATTTCAAAAGCCCTTTTATTGCCATGATTAAAGATGAATGAGTTGTGCTTGAGTTTGACAAAGTAAGTGTTGCCCGTCTTTATCAGGCTGAGGTTTTGGCTCAAATCCCTGAAGGACAGAGATGTTCAATGGCAGTGTTCTACCTTGGGATTTTACCCAGAACTGACAGCGCCAATGTGAGCTAACCTTTCACCCATAGCTAGAGGTTCCTAAAGGTTCTGGCTCTAAGGCTGCAAAAACAACACCATATGTGAAATCATTTTACTTGTGCAAAAGAAGAAAGGAAAAAAGAGGAAAGTTCAAGGGATTTGTTCACCGGGAGTCACCATAAAACTAAGCCACGTGTGTTTTCTTCCGAGCACTGACACTCCTCAGCACAGATTGAAATCAATAAGATGACTGATTGAACATCACAGATGGAAAGATGAAGGTTTAGAGAAAGGGAGGCAGAAATTGACTGGGTTAAGTCCATTCTGGTATTGAGTTGATAGGTGAGAAGGTCAGGAGCTGTTTCCTTCCTGAATTCGGTTGACCTTAACAATAGACAGCCTGGCCTCTGCAAGCGAGAAAGCAAGATCGACTAACCGGCATAATGCACAACCTCTCTGACACAAAGAGAGGGACGGGAGGAGAAGGTCAAACATGTAAAGGATTAAGGTGCATGAAAAGAGCGGAGGAAGATGGATTAGACACAAATCCTCCTATCCGTCGTCGGCGGATGTCGTTTTCACTGATTTGTGCACACAAGGCAAACATTACAGACGAGAAAGAAGAGGTATTGATCTTCAAAATACATTAGGTAAGCAAACACTAATAAAGAAGCAGAACAAATTAAAATGGGTACATTTTGCCTAATGCATCGTTTGGCAAAAGGAGATTGGGATTTTTTTTTCTTTGCCAAAATCACTTTTGGAAAAAAATACTTAGTCCATTATTTTTAGAAAGGTGACAATAATCAAGGGTTAGGATGCTTTTTTCATCTCTTTTTGGCAGTTATTTTCTGATTTTAATTATTAACAGTAGTGTAATATTACTATAATAATATTAGTAGTAGTATTTTTCCCTAATATTACTTGTTTTAGTTAATCGACTAGGGCCACATCAATTTTGGGTAGAAATTGGAAAGAAGGAAAAAAAAAACAATGAAAGAAATAAATTAATTAAAGAGCTAAAGAATATGGCGGTTTTTAACCATTTATTTATCACTTACAATGAATTTGTAGTTATCAGTTCTGTTGTCATAGTTTAATTGGTTTTAATGTATTGAATATTACCAATATTACTGATATTACTGATATTACTAAGGGTGCAAATAATTTTAAAAATGAAGATTTAGTACAGCTTATTCCAGTCAGTAAATACAGTTCAGTCCAAAAGTATTCAGTGAGACAGGCATCTCTCAAAAGTTTTACATTTTAATTTAAAAAAAAAAAACAAATGATAATTTCTTCAATTTTTATTAAAAATGTATCTGGATTGTTTTGGTCTATTAATATAAAACACCCTGACATTTATACTTTTAATTAAAAAAAAAACATGAATAATCTTTGAATAAATTACTAAACAAATGTGTCAAAAACTTCTCTTACATTTTATACACACAGGTCTGAAAAAAATACATTTTACATATCACTTTAACATGATGCATCATTTAACTTGTAGGGGAGTCCCGTTATCCGTCATAACCAAACAATAAATTAGTGATCCTAATGTGCATTTGAAAGGAATCTGACAGACAAACAAAAAAAACAAGCGACAAATGGAGGAAATGACAAAAGAACAAAAAGCCATGAACATTCCCGATTTTCTGCGTGTAAAACCACATCAACTCTACAGATATGAAGAATCCCCAAACCACTCTCACTTAACAATTCTCAGTCTTTGTCCATCACAGTCCGTCTTTGTGCGGCTTATGGCTCGGATCACTTGTACTGACCTATATCTCAACTGAGCTGGAGTGCAGCCGCAGCTGACCTCCTCTTTTTTACCCTCTTGATCCTTGCTCCACACAGTATGCACATTGTAACGATGAGGGAGGTTTTTAAAGGCGACAACATGTATGCACCCTGACTCTGACTCCTAAAGCTGCCAGCCAGCGCGCAGGAATTTGCCCTGACATTCCAAGTGGGAAAGTTTTCGGGGGGGGGTGATTTTTACACGAGCGAATGTGTCGGGTGGCAGGGGTGAACACAACAGTCCCTGTGCGCACTCGTGCCGTCGATTCGTTGTCAAAAGTTCAGCACGTTTTTTTTCTTCTCATGAAGATTTAGAGTCTTGTGTTGGTTCAAAGTGTCTTTGTCAAGTGCAGGCCCCTTTCACGTTGATGTTGCCCATGGACGCCTCCCGTGGAGTTGGCATAAAGTGGCATAAAGAATGACGGTTCCTATCAATAAAGGATGGGTTTTCTGCAGCCTTGTCCACATGTGACCTGGTATTAAAGAAATATCCGTTTTTATGAATACAAATCTGTCACTGAGCGTTGCTGTAAACATGCCGAACCCATAGAGGGCGGTGTAGCTCAAAGTTAAAACATATCAGCCAATCGGATTGCTTCAAAACAACCATCACGTCCTCTTAGGAATTAAACATGGCACTAGGAGGTTTACAATACGTCTAAATAGTGCATTAGACTAAAACACAAAACGATGATTGGGAATCGTGTCAAAGCAAGTACATAAAACTAACTTTTCTGCAAGATATACAAGCTTTTATAAGTCAGTAATTCCTTAGTAATAATTAAAAAAGTGGAATATTTCACTTAAACCAAGATATTTCATTACAAGCTCCTATATCTTGCTGAAAAATACATGTAAGTTAGTTTTGTCTTATTTCTAGAATACTAAGATTTTCGCACTAGAAACTTGACTGAAACTACTTGGTTAGATTTTGTAGTTCTTGCAATGAACATTGCGCTACTTGCAAACCTTCTTATTATCTGAACTAAATTGTCCCCGTTTATTTTTTCACTGACTTGAAGCTTTTCTGTTCCACAAACAAACAATGCAAACAATAAAGACTCTCAGGCTAAGTAGCAAAAAGATACCACATATATCAAGGAAGTTCATCCTCCTAAAAGTAACATGAAAAAATTATTACATTTGACGGTAAACGGGAGAAAGAAACAGAGAGCTTCACAAACGAAAAAGCTTCTGAGGGTGGAGAAGGAGAACAGATGCTCAGAATGTGGCTTGGTCGATAAAACCGATGGAGTTACTCTTCTGCACTCTCGGGTTTCCCAAGTTGACCTCTACGAGTGCCGATCATATTCTGCCGCAGAAGAGGCAAACACACACATCCACTGGAGCGACACGCGTGCACACATGGCGGCTTCCCATCCACAAACATCCACACTTAGAGGTGTGGCTCAAGTATGCACGGAGAAAATTGAGATGGGTCAAGTAAGCTGGAATCACAGGCAGAAGGCGAAAAGAGAAAGAACAAGTTAAACGAACAGGGATAGTGTTATCAGTTGTTTCTCTTCGTTGCTTGTTTCTTGCTCTGGTTTTTGTCTTGCTTCCTTGGGTGCAGCTTGTAAAAAACAGAAGCACCTCCTTTCCTTTACATTAAGACTGCAAAGCATTGAAACATCAACAGCTGTTTGCAAGAGGCTGCAAGCTGCTGGAATTACAAGTTAAACTCAGGTGCGGCTGAATAACTTATACACACACACCCGTCACACACAAAGCACTCAAGGGTGTAAGGCAACAGCGTCCTCCTATATAATTACTTGCTTGACAACACACGCATGAGTGGATTTCCTGTCACAAGTCGTTATCAGATGAAGCCAGAAGAAAAATTATTTTAATATTACCATACTAATAATTAGACTTAACCTTAAAAACGTGGGTTAAAAGGTATTGTTGCTGTTAAAGTTGGTTTCCAGCTGACAGATCCTGTTAATTTAAAAGCTCTGCACTTTTCAGTTTTAAAATGTTTAATGATAAGCTTGGGTTATGTGACTGTGGAGGCACCTGGAGTGTGAACTGATCGCCTCCGGATTTGATTTGCAGCCTCCTCATTTTTTAAAGCTGAGGGTGCAACAGACCGGCACACATTACTGAACAGTTTTTC
The DNA here is from genome assembly GCA_010277015.1 of Poeciliopsis turrubarensis. Lineage (NCBI taxonomy): Eukaryota > Metazoa > Chordata > Actinopteri > Cyprinodontiformes > Poeciliidae > Poeciliopsis > Poeciliopsis turrubarensis. The sequence goes on from VMRN01000245.1 coordinate 162,602, forward strand.
CTCCAGAGCTGAACTAATGTTCTGTCTCATAGATCCAACAAGGTATCCAACGTCTTTCTCGGGCTTTTTGGTCCATACTGGCAGGATAACATCACACAGATAATGTAGAAGACTGGAAGATGAAGAGAGACGGTGGGGAGGGGACATTTGTCCTGGACAAAGGACATTTTTGTCAATGAATGGTGCCCTGTTTCCTGAGTATATATGTCTTCTTGGGGGTAAAAGATAAAAGATAGTTACCCCACAGTGAGGTGGGGTAACTATGGAGATTATGGTGCATCTTTTTGTCTTGTGCTGAAGATGGCTGAATGGGAGATGATTGATTGTAGTTTCTTCTTAAAATCCAAGCAAATAAATAATCAAAACAAGATCATTACAGTTTCACTCAATTCAAAACAATAGTATAAACTTTCATTGACATTAACGCAATACATTTTAAACATAAAACTTTCAACTTTGATCTGCTCAGAGTATTTTAATGCAAACACTCACCCGGTTCACTCCTGGGGGGCGTTGACCTTTCGGTCGGAAGGTGACCCCTCCTCAGTAAATCGTAGCTGCTGAGTCATAGCTACTAGAAACCGCGGAGCGCTGCACTGATGAGCCGTTTACAGATATTTTTAACACTTTGCTTGAGACGTGCCGTTTGTCAGACTGTTGTAAATCCAACACCTAAAATAATCACAGCACACAGAACCGAGTGACCACATAGACGTTTAGAGACTTTAATAATACGGTTTCTGTAAAGGGATTCTTGAGCAAGCTGAATGCGGTTGGTATGGGGGAATTTTTCTGTCATAATTTGAGAGCACACATTTTCAGTTTGAAAGCAGGATTTAATGCCTTTTGCACTCAAAACTTCTGCTCTTTTTAAATATTCACTTTCTCCTCGTGCTCAAAACTTGTCTTTGCTCAAATCAAATCTCCACCTGCTTGCGAATTATTTTCTGCTCGCGCTTGGAACAAAAACTTACTGTTGCCTGGCAACCTCTAAGCCAATAGAATGAAAGCGTTACAATAGGTGCGTTTGTTTCCTTCTAGTGGGTGTTCCTGTGTGGCTACTATCGATTGTGCCACCCACTGGATGTAGGGAGAAACAATGACCTCAACTTTCTGCTCCGTGTTTCACTAAATATATTATATCACGAACAGCTATCAGGAGTTTGTCACAACATGACATCTGTCTGCCTGTTTGTTGCTAGTAGCCACACAGGCGCAGTATAGCACCTTCATTCTATTGGCTGAGAGGTTGCCAGGCAACGGTACTTTTTTGTTCCAAGCGAGCACAAAACGATTCGCAAGCGATCCGAGGGGTTTGCAAGCAGAGATTCGATCTTAGTGACACGTTTTGAGCGTGAGGAGAAGGTTTGAGATCACAGTGAATAAATTAAGAATTACAGGTTTTGAGAAGAAAGACATGAAGTCCTGCTTTCAAACTGAAAATATGTGCTCTCAAGTTATTGCAGAAAAATCCCACCATAAATTGGTTATGTAACAAATACTAAACGGTCAATAGTTCAATAAATAGAGCAGTAAAGGAAGGAAGAGAAAGATACCTTTTATAAGTTATGAATACACAAAATTAATTGATTTGCAGCGTGTTGAACACCAATAAAAGGTGCCTCAGTTTTGCTGAGGCTTTAGACTTTAGCATAATTGTTCAACAAGGTTGTCATAAGACTGGGTTGGAACAAATGAAACAGCCTTAAGAACGGTTTCCAGTCCTTAACAAGTAGGAAAGTGTTGGCGTTTCCACAAAGCACTTTTCTCATCCCTGGAAATTCCTGTGCCGAAAGCTCCACAGCAGCTCACCGCATCGTCTTGTAAACGTTTTCACCTCCTCAGTGAAAAATGGACGCCTTGCTCTCAGCAGCTCTCCTGAGGTATTTAGAGCCCTTAGAAGCCAACACGCTGATTTCCTGTTAATGATGTGAGCAAGTGTAAGTAAGTGACAGGCGAGGATAGGTTTCCATATCCGCGGTGAGGAGGGAACATGTCCGCTAATGGTCGGAGGAATGCGGGCAGGACTGGATGGACAAACCTGCTCTTACGCTCATTTATGGTTCCTCTGGGATTTGGGGGAAATGACCCTGATGTGGGATCCAATGTGTGTCTGCATTTACGGCTATGAAGGATAAAGGCTGAAAAAGAAACCAGAGCTTTTTGAATTTAGATCTTCAATCCTGTTTGTGATATTTAAAAGCATGTTGCTCCATTAGCTGCAACTTATGGGGAGGCAAACATTGACAATCCTTATAAATAAAATATATTATGATGCAACAGAGACAAATAGCTTCCAGATAATCAAATATGCAGGCACTGATCATGTGATTCTTGTTTTTGTTCTGGTTTTTATGTATTAATTTAGTAGGAAATTATCTTTAAGACTCATATGTTTTAATCCAGAACCTGTCACTGATATTGAGTTCTGAATAAATGTACAACATCTAAGACCGAACAGAGATTTGCAAACATGGTCAAACACTAATTCAAATATCAGTGAATATTTATAGCCTGGAGAAGCTAACAAGCTGAAAGGAGGAGGGATATTGGATACTGGCAGCTAAAAGGAGTCAAACAAGCCAAAGCCGGTCATTGGAATGCTGTTTTTCTAATGTGTTTATGATACATAACAATAAAATCCAGTTTGTATGTGGTTGTTTTTGCAGCAAACTACCCAGCGCTGACATCCACGCCTTATCCTAGTTTCCCAGGGTTCTTTCCGGAATCCAGTACGGTAGAAAACCTCCCACCAGAGGCGCCTAGTCCCAACGCCACCACTGCCACCACCAATGGAGACTCCAAAGAACGGCTCTACCAGGGGATTAATGACAAACTCATCCCCATCTACTGCTCCATCCTGGCAGCTGTCGTCGTGGGTCTTGTGGCCTTCATCATCTTTAAGAGGTGAGCACTCCGCGGTTAAAGACGTCATAAAGAATCCTACAAACAGCATTTGCTGGGTTTCAGATGATGCAGCACAACGTCACCCGATGCAGATGGAGGCAGGAAGTGAATGCAGCCCATTTACTGCAAACCACAGTAAAAGGGAACCATTTACTACCACATTTTGCAAAGGTAGTCGGTCACAAGGGAGTTTGAGTTTATTTTAAAAAAACGTACAGATCAACAATCTACGGCTAAAAACAGGAGGTGCAGAAACTAAAGAGTTTGCAGTGATCACTTTCTGTCATGTAACAGATTCAACCTAAATCTTTTTGTTGAGTCTTTGTTGAGAGTGAGTTAATGTAATATTACAAGTAAAGGTGCACTGATGCCTAAGTAAATAAATAAATAAATGTTGAACTCACCAGATTTAAAATATGGTTGTTTTTCATATTTAATGGAATCATCTGCTGCTACATTTCAATATGGAACAATCTGCTTGTTTTATGGGTCACTGTATCCATTCCTCCCATAAATGTTGCATGCACAATATGTTTAGGTATTAATATTGCATTAGGGAGGCACAATGAAAATGTATTGAAAGTCCTGGTATAAACTTTTCATCATATTTTAGGTTTCAGTTTATTTATTTTTAGAACAAAGCTCACAGAAAGAAAGGGGACTAGGAACAAAACAAGAACAATAATCTAACAAAAATAGGAAACTAACACGAAATAATATTAAAACTAGAATCAAATGAAACTACATTTGCAATCCGAAGAAGTCAATCAAGTGTTGTAAGCAGCCAGGCGTTGCATTTTCTCTCTCTGGATAGTCCGACTTTGTCCCGCAAAGCAAAGTTCAAGGCCATCCTTTCTGTTTGCACTGATTGTCATTCAGGTGGAACAGCTGTAAGCAGAACAAGCAAGGAGCCAACAACTGCACGACCAACCCGAACCAGACTCCGTCTGCAGAGGGAGAGAAGCTCCACAGCGACAGCGGCATTTCTGTGGACAGCCAAAGTCTGCAGGAGCAGCAGGGCCAGACTCAGTCACAAACAGGTGGCTGCATCGTTCACCTTAAAAAACAAAACACTACCTTTATGTAAAGACTTATACACTGTAAAACATCTGAGTTGCAGTTAGTTGTCTACTATCAAGTTGGTTTAAACTTCATAAACTTTAATTTCTGCATTAAAACCAAAACGTGACTTAAATTGCATTTTCAAGACAGCAGGTGGATTTTCATTTTAAAGTTAAACCACCTTCAAATGTTTTACAGTGTAGTAATTGCGTTGCATGCAGTTTGAGAAAATTAGTATTTCTGTTTGGATTCCTTTAGTGTTTTTTTCTGAACTGTTCCTCCAGAGGAATTTTCCCTCAGGAACGAACCAGCCTTCACTACCTCCATGTTATCAACGACCTTTGAGATTTACTCCAGCAAATCAGCAGAGAAGCACTAGAAAACTGACAGTGTTTGTTTTCAGGGCAGTGCAAGATGCTGCTGCTGGTTTCCTTTAAAGTCCTGACAAACCAACTCAAGATGATTTATGGATTTCAAAGCATCTGTTGCTTGTAAAACACTGAAGGAAACAAAACCACCCCAGTATTTAAACAGCATTTTCTGTATTTTAAGTTGAAGGAAATGTCCACAATCAGTGCACAAAGACCAATTTGTGCACTTTTTTTTATTATTTATTACTTTATGTGAGATTTTTGTTCAGCTTTATGAACAAACAAGGCAAATAAATCGTTCCTAACCTCTCCTTGCAGTTGTGACCATCGATGAAGAACCGTGTCTGCTCCTTCCTCTCCACACTAGAGAGAAAGTGGAGAAGCTGCTTTTCCAGGGCAGCGAAGGGGAAAACTGCGACCACATGCAGGACAGCGACTGGTGCAGCCTGGCAGGCCTCCTCGGATATGAGGAAGAGCGAATTGCGACCTTCCAGCAGGAAGAGCATCCCGTCCGGGCGCTGCTGTCCGACTGGGCGAGGAAGGACTGTGCAAGCGTCGACGCGTTGTGCACAGCGCTCCGCAAGATCAACCGTGACGACATCGTGCAAAGTCTGGTGCTCAGCCCGAGCGGCACAAAGCCCACTGCTACCTCTGTGGTGTAGCGTCTCTCTGTTCCTGTCCGAAACAACTTAACACCTGGACCTTAACTTTCAAATATTCCAAATACAGCATCTTAGATTATTCCACATAATTCCTGCTGCAGCTGCTTGACACGATATTTTGATGATGCAAGTCAGAGAGATGATCCTAGAAACCCCTTTATCATGTTATAAATCACTCTGAATCTGAAACAAATGAGCAAAAAAAAAACAAAGTTAGGTTTTCTAAATTACTTCAAGTTGCAGACAATGGAAAATTAAAGCGATTTAAAAATAGGAAAGACACGTTTTACTTTAAACTATGGGGACATCAGGTTTAAAATCCTCTGACTGAACTCACCGTGGAGCAGTTGCCTGCTTTGAACACAAACTTGTGGATAACTTCCTCCCAGTTGCTTTCAGCTCCATTCTTTCTCTTTCTCTCCATATTTTCATATTTTCTGTGCACCTTCCACTTATTACATTGTGTCTTTTTTTCTTTTTTTTTACGTCTATGTTACCAAAGAAGCTGAAGTGTTTTTCAGACCCAACCTGTTCAGTGACATTATTCACACGCCCTGTCAGACTTTTTAAATTTAACTCGGCTTGCGTCTGTAACTACTGTGCCTGTTTCTTCTACTGGATGAAGAAGTATCTGGATCGACAACCTCAGGAGTTTCTGATGGACTCATTTCACGTAAACCTGCTTCCTCGCTCCCTCATTACTGGTACTATAAGATAACAACGCAAAGCAGCAGTGCATGAGGATGTTATCTCCACGTCACTCCATCCACTCCTGCTGACTCTTGTTGTGTTGATTCTCCCTGAGGCGCTGTAAAAAGTGAAGCCTGTAGGCCTCAGCTTGCTTTAAACGCTCAAACATCATTCCAGTATCACAGTTTCTCATCCTTACTCTGAAAATGGTAGAAACTCTGTAAAAATCCTATGTACTATATTTACATGACAAACAAGTAGATACAAATGTAGATTTAGTTGACGTACATACACACCTACAGTCTGTAGCCCTGCATGCATGTACTGTGCTCAACAAACACACATTTTCACTCAAAAGTTAATGATGATAAAACAAGAAAAACGTATTCAGCCTCATATATGGCATGGCGCACTCAACCGAGGGACCATACACTGTTTATTGTTCATATTTGTGGCAATTTGTTCAATGATCTCTAAAGTGTTTGGTTGCTTTTGTTGGTCACAGGCAGGAAATAATGCTGACTAACTTATTCCTGTTTTTTATGAACACATAGCTGAATCAAGATATACATCTATTTACAACTTCCTCTGGTTTGACATTTTGCTCTACACAAAGTCTATGTTGAGGCGCTTAGAGGACGCGTCAAATTCGCTCAGGCTGTTGTTTTCTGTCGCTGGCATATTTGTTGGACTCTCTTGTCAAACGGTCAAACGGTTCCAAAAGCGCAACAATAGATGCGTGAAACGCGACGGGACCTCGACGCGCCTCCACGTAGACTTTGAACCAGATCTGCCTGAACGCACCACGACTTTAGCAATTTCCTCTGCTTTGAAATGATCTGTCAATAACTCAGTACACACTGAAGAGGTGCAGCAGCCAAGATAGTCTCTCTTTTCTCTTATTTTAAACCATCAGAAACAATTCTCCCAAATAAACCCCGAAAATGTAGAATCTAGAAAAAATTCTCAGGGACGTCAACTCCAATCTCAAACGCTCAACATCTGAATAAACAAAAGATGCCATTATTCTCACGACTGACAATCCTTAAAGCTGATTGATCAGAGACAGAAACTGGTCAGCAGAAGAGGAAGAAAAAAGAAGGAGAGGGGAGTTTCTTCTTTGTTTGGGACAATGAACGGTGGATAAAGGGCAGGCCAGCTGGGACAAAAGTCACAGGATGCAGGAGAGAAACGGAGACGTCTCAGATTACTTCAATCAATGCAAAGGAGAAACCCAGGCCTACATGTTAAACAACTTGTTCAGATGTAAGCCTGTTGATTTATTTTTCTTTGTTTTATTTGAATTTAAGAAAATATTTCCTTCATCTCATGTTATATCTTATTGCGTTGCATTTTTTTGTTCACTGTTCACCAGAAGACACAAGCGTAGCTCTAACTCACCCGACTTTCCCACTCGAAGCACAGATTACTGTTATTGACTTGTACACTGAGCATATTGCTGGTCTGTTACTTTATATGAAGGTATTCTTACTACTAGTTCTCCTAACAAGCAACTTTAAACGGTATTACATTTCTGTTTTTGATTGTAGCACTTAAATGTGTAATCATTTATGTTTCATGCATCACAAGTGCCTGAGAACTATTTCAGGTGTATGTTGGTGTACATTTAATGTTTTAAGGAATTTGTAAGTGTAATTCTAGGTTTTTATACCTGTAAATAATTTGTCTTTATGTTTCTTTGTAGTTTTGTTGAAGCATTGGAGGCAACACTGTAAATGTAAACAGGGCTTACATTCTTACTGTCCTTGTTTGTTTAAGTAAATAGCAAAAGGAAATGGACTTCATTTATTATTATTGACCATCAGGTATCTTAAAATTAAGAAGACAAAAGTCCAAGTGAGATTTAGATTTTAAAAAAGAAGCATTACCAGGTGCAAATACACCGTAGTTGATGTGGTTTACCATGTTTGCATAAACACACAAAGAAGAGAAATTTCACAACCAAAGAGCAACAATTTCTCATAAAAATCCTAATGAAGCTAAATGAGGCGTTTCTGTACTATCCTATTAGTGCCATATAGTAAATTTTGTTTAATTGTGAATAAGTTATGAGAGAAGATGCATGCACCGCTTTTAAACTCTGAAAATCTGCAATTATAAATTTGTTAATGCAACTGCAGGGAGGCATGGATGTGAACTATTTATGCTAATTTTACTATTTTATTCAACTTCCAAATTGAAAAAGCAAGCCTTCTTTTCCCTGAAAGTAAAAAGTATTTGATCATTTATGTCCAGATGAGGTCGTCTGCAAAAGCTTTCAGTTCTGGTGGTTGGGTTGTTGTATCCGTACATGTGCGCTATTACGAGCTGTAGCATAAAAAATCAACATAATATCACATATTACAAATAAATTACAAAACATTCCCAGACTAGAGCATTTGAAATATTTGCACCAGCAAAAGTATAACTCAGTTTAAGCCTCTAAATGAGCTACAATATTATAATATCACGAAAAAAAAAAAAAACATTAGAAAAAGTTTAGTTATTGATCCTTATAATGTCTAAGGGATTTCTCGTCCTCATACTGATCATCTGTGGATCTGCATGTATCTTGGTTTATTTAAATTATGTCAAACAATATAAAGGACTTTTATTTCTCGCTTTTTCTGCCTAAGACGCTGGTCTACCTGTACGGTTGAAGGTGAATGTGATGATATTGCACTTGAGACACAAGTTACAACCTAATTATGCAAAAAGGGACGAATAAATCTAGGTTGGAGTGAGAGGATAAGGGTGAAAAACTGTGTTTTGGGTAAAAACAACAAAAACAAAAACAAACCCTGATAGTAAACAGTGATGGGAATGACAGTAAACCAGAACTGAATTGTACAGAAACAGTGAATGTTCCATGTATACTCACACATATACTGTCTTATACTGAATGTGAATTTGCTTTAAGTTCTACAATAGACAAGCAGTAAATAAAGCTCTTTAATTCACTTATGCTCTTTATTGATCCAACGTAATACAGATGAGTGCATCAAATTACAAGCTTCACACAACAAATAATTAAAGGAGACGAGGAAAAAATTATGTGAATATACAAAAATATCAGATTTGAGTGAATTAAGAAATTGTTTTTGGATTACAACACTTTTATTTTCTATGTTTTTGCCTGATAGTTAGCTAGCAACAACAAATATTTTTTGGGATTTCCAAGATCAAGCTGAACTCGGAAATGTTTTTTGTGACATACAGTGCTGGAAAAAACATTGTTCCTTTATTCTACGAACTTCTGACAATATGTCTCTGAAATTCCAAGCAAAACTTTTGTGTTTATTTGGTCAAAATAACAAAAAAGATGCAGAGCTTTTAGACCTCAAATAATGCAAAGAAAACAAGTTCATATTCATTTAGAAACAACAATAGTAAAGTTTTAACTCAGAAATCGATATTTGGTGGAATAACCAGGTTTTCAATGGAGTTCATTGCAGTGGACTCTTCATTGTTTCCAGAGCTAAATATTTATTATTTTATTACCAATTCCTACTGGATATGAAAACAAAATATGATCTCTTGAAAATTGGTTGGATATGAATTTGCAGAGAACTCAATGCAGAAAAATGCAAAACCAACAACTCCTGTTCAACATGCATTCAAATTCACTTCTTTAAACATAATCGTTGTCAATAAATAGATATGCATATATATACAAAACAAAACTCCTTATTTTTTAAATCAGAGATTTGCCTCCAGCACCAAAAAGTTGCTTAGTAGAGTAAGAAAAGAAAAGTTTGTCTTCCTCGTCTTCATCAACCCGACTGCGTGAGGTAATCGGTAGCCCTGTCAGCGCCGCTTCCTTGGTCTGATGACTGATCCGGGACAAAAATGCTGCATGACAAGGCAGAACAGATGGAGCTTCTGCGTGTTTTCTCTGGATGAAAAGATAACAGAAGCCATCATGACACACCTCTAACAAAAATAAATAAACAGAAAAAGGGTGAAACCTTATTTTCACAGAGACTGTAGCACAGACATAATGATTTATTAGTCATTATATTTGTTTAATTGTTTAAATAGCTTAATATATTGAAAAATTACATTGATTTTGCGTGAGGAGAAATGTATCTTTCAATTTTAATTTATTTGATTTGACTTAAAAACTGTATTTTTTATGGTCATATTTAACAAATATTCATCTTGCAGCATTTTGTAGATGCAGTCAGAGAATATTAGATTTGTAAAGCATTTTCACACATTCGTCACAAAAATTCAGACGTCTTCAGAGTGTGGAGAATGTTACATTTATGTAAAAAATTAAACATTTTGCATAAATATTTAAATGTAAATCAAAAAATCTCATCATAAATATTTCTATATTTATAAAGGAACATAAAATAATATTTGTGTCAAAATTGTGCATGCTGCACAGCTTGTTCATGGGTATTTCTCTCAAATAAAATTAGATTTATATTTGAGGTAAAGTGAAACACGCCAGTGTTTTTTCACAGGGCTCAAGCTGTCAAAACTGGTCCCAAACAATCAACTTAAAACCAATTTTACGAGCTCCTAATCCATATAAATCTGGTGTAATAGTCTCTAACCTGCATCCACAACCTCGCTCCACCTTGATCTCTCTCAGCTTGTTCACATCAGAAATGACATAAGCAGGTCGTAAAACAGCCCCAGCGTCTAATATCAGTTTCCAAGTTGCCCTTTCCCCAAATGGAAAACACATTTCCAAGTTAACTGCTGCCCTCCAGTGAGCCGTTAGCGGGAAACGCTACACGTGTGAAGGGATCCATGTGTGCAGATGTGACATGTGGTGGTGAAAGGCGATAAGTCAGACTGAGGTGACCAGTTAGATACGGAGTGAATGTTAAAGAGAGGGAAGAAAAGCTGCCGTCGCTTTAAAACAAACTGCGTCGACAGTTTAAGTTTCTGCTGTGAGTCAAAAGATCGGGACTTTCAGTTCATAGGATTACAGGTTCACTTCTTTTGTACATGGGTATTTCTCTCAAATAAAATTAGATTTTATTTGAGAGATAAAAGTGAAGGTATAAGACGGAAAATGTGTTGCTTTTCAAGCAAACACAATAAAGTCATGAATGTTATCAGTGAAGTTTATTTGTACAGCACATTCAGCAACAAGGTAGTTCAAAGGGCTTTACATCATAAAAACAAAACCACAACATTAACAAGAGAGAGGATCAGAAGAATGATCTGTATTTACTCTAAATCACAGGTGCAGTTGGTAGCGCTGTTGCCTTGCAGCAAGAAGGTCCTGGGTTCGATTCCCGGCCCGGGGTCTTTGCATGTTCTCCCTGTGCATGGTGGCTTCTCTCCGGGTACTCTGGCTTCCCCTCTAACAGTCCTAAGACTTTTAGTTAATTGGCTTCTTAACAGCATGACTGGCTTAATTGGCATTAAAGATCTGCTGGTGTTGTATCAACCTTCCAGACCCCTCAGGTCTTCTGGTTCTGGTTCTGCTCTGCATCACCAGAACCAAACATGGAGCTTATATGCACCAGAAAACTGTAAATCTAGACTAGAGTTGTGTTAATTTAATTTAGATTGAATAAGACAACTTTTCAATGCCACTGCAGGTTGTTTTCACACCTGACAGTCCAGGAAACTCGTTTCAAATCGGGACCAATTTTGTTCATTTTCAGGTGGTGCTGTTTGCTTTCACATTGAACAGTTTCAAACAATCGAGATCCTTTTACAGCAACACTTGCTGTAGAATTGAGGTCAATGCAGATGAATTTAATTTCATAATGATTTTATCAATCTGTTAAATGTTTGTGAACTTTTCCATCTTTGTTTCTGTGTTGATTAAATATTAGGATAGATTCTTGAAACTATCTTTCCTGGTGCATCTGGTGATTTTTTAAAAAATAAACTACATTTATTCACGTATTTACACAAACAAATTGAAAATGTTTTAGTTTTGCTGTTGGGCTGCAAGTGTTCTCAAAGGGGAAAGTCTAACCCATGTTCTTACAAGCTGTCCATCTACACAATGAATTGATGCGGTTTCTAACTCTGTTCTATTATTCTGCTCATAATCCTCCCCATCACCTGCCTCTGTTTGCTGAAACACACAGCCAGGCTCTCCCTGTGACCCACACAATTAAGTGAAGACTGATGAAATTATCTGTCTCGAATGAACAAATGGACGGATGAGTGGATGGAAAGGCGAAGTGGGATGGAGGGTGAGTCCATTCTGCTTCCCTCTGAGACCCGGGGAAATTCTATTAGGCTCATAATAGAGCCATTTTTCACCTTCTGCTACATCATCCTATTATTATTTAATTCCTCTTCTGTTTGTTTCTCTCCAGAGTCGGTGCAACGTCATGACAGGGTTGCCGCTCCTACCTTTTGTTTCTGTGTATTGTCCCAAACATCTATCCTGCTTTTTAGCTACCTTGATTAATTAATATCATAAAATGTTCTTCAATTATATGAATTATTGTCATTTTCCATCCTTAAAATACAAAAAAAAATCCACCTAACCTTCTATTTTTGTCCATCTGATGAAGCCATTTTTACATTTTAAATTATTGATCATTTGATCAGAAGTTGAGAAAACTTTTTACAACATACTTCTTCAGTCTCTATGGAGTCATTTTATTCTTGCTAGAGTAAAAATATGTTAAAGTATTGCTAATCTTAGTTAAGAGATACAAAAGTCCACAAAATGTTTTCAAAGTTTGTTTATCGTAAAGTTGTAGCTACTTTGCAACATAAAGACTCGTTTGATTTGATCATTTGCACAAGAGCCTCTACTACATTTGTGTTCATTTCAAAAAATATCAAAGGTTTTCAGATCATGTTTTCACACCCTTTTTGCAGATTAAATACAGATAGAACCTGATATTTGCTTGCACTGTATAAAAATATAAAAAGAAACATAAATAGTTGCCAAGCCCTGACAATAAACCAAATTATAACAAACCTCAATCTACACGAGGTATTAATTGCATTTCATGTAAAACAAATGTCTTGTTCAGAGTTTCTACTTTTTGTCTCTTGTGGCTTTACCAGGAAATATTAGTCTTTCCACCTTTTTTATTCTTTTGTTACATAATCCTGACAAGTGAGTCATTGAACTAAAGGGAACTGCATGTCATAACAAAGAAAAGGTTCATAGTTCACGGACCCAGACAGGAAAGTTCCCTCCAAAGCTTTTGTGCAGCCGAAGATGAAACCTGCTGGAGTGAAACAGATACTCTGTGTCAGCTTTACATCACAAAGGACAAGGAGTAAAAAACTCTGCAGATGTTTACAAAGCAGTGATTTTGTCAATGAAAGATGCAAAAAAATATCCATTATTATATTTTCCCCTCTAAGATTCTGAATTTGATTCCTTTTGGGTCTCTGATTTTTGAAAAACACCAATAATATGTATATATTTTTATTTTCAGAGACTAAACTGGAGGGAAAAATTATTGGGACCATCCTAATTTTATTGTCATGTACTTAACTAATCTAATAAAATGTATTTTTAATTTTCTAATTAAATCACTTAAAAAAAAAACTAGTGAAATTATGAAACATTAACGATATTGATATTAAAATCTATGTCATAAAATATTCCAAAAGTAAATTCTTTTCAACTTGGTGGTCTTCGCACTTTAATTTGTCTTGATATCATGTCTTAGGCAACAATTATATATGCCAATATTCTTTTTTGCTGCTAATATGCTAAGTAGATAAATATCTAAAGCTCACAGATGTGAAAAATATGTTATATTTCTAAACATAAATAGGACATATATGTATGGTATAAATGTTTTTCAGTAAATACTAACTGATCTCTTTGAGACAAACGTTTTTTCTCGGTTTGAGCCAATTAACCAGTATTCATTTCACTCATCCTGAAGCGACTGTTGCGATAATCAAACGTGGAAAAACCCACCTTAAATCTTACACAAACGATACAAATTATGAGCTTCTTTATCAGAAAACAAGCATTCATCATGCTGAGGTGAGTGAATCTTCATCAGGACAACACTGCATTGCATGAGATTCATTAATATTACCCCAGGCTTATGATTGTGACATTTTGCGATCATTTCTGAGGCAGTTTTGCGTGGCTGGATGTCAAATTGCAGAACCAGAACAAGATGGATAGAAAAAGATTTTCTTGCACTATTTCTTGAAAGCAATGCATAAGTCAACACTGATTCAATTCTGTGTATTTTTCTAAATATTTCAACTTTTTCACATCTTTCTTGTGTTTCTTAATCAATATTTTCGATAGATATTCACGCTATCTGGACAGTGATACATGTATTAAACCTCTTCAAACTTATGATAAGTTTGTTGTTAGCATTAGCTTGTAGGATGCAGTTTTGACTAGATGGTCAGCTGACTTTACATTTTCATTTAAAGGAAATTAACAATAAAGAATAATCTTTTTGTTCCAGTGGGAATGATGAGCAGTGAGATCAGAAAGGCTGTGAATCAAGTGAAGCTTCAATGAAAAAGTTTCAGAAGCATCTTAACATAATCATCGTCAGACGTCAACCTCATTTTTTAAGCAAAATACTGCCATAGGAATCTACTGTAAGCTGCTTTTTTGCATCAGCAAACTGAAACTTTGGTCTCCATATTCTGTTGCCTGAAATCTGATCAGTCATCAGAACAGCCAAGGACAAGCACCAATGTTCTGCATCTCATATAATACATGGGCTCCGGTTTTGATTGCAGCAACTTGTCTCTGTGGTGAATGCAGGTATGGAGAGATGGTCATGATGTCACATTGATATGGCCTCTAAATAATGGAGTGATGTAATATTGCACTCTGGATGCGGAAAAGGCTAACAGGAGCAAATTACTGTACTCCTAAAAAAAGATACCGCTCTCTAGCAGGACATGGCGCTTTCCCACGTTCATCTGCAGATCCTAGAAAGAAAGCTTCACTCGGATGTTCTCTTATCCGATGTTGCGTTTGTTGTCACATGATATTGTTCCCTGCTGAGATGGAAATGTGAATAAAGGAAGCAGATACTGTCACTTATACAGAAACATCTTTTAATGGACGGTAAATTGCGGAAATAACTTGCTTGATATTGAAAGTTCCAGTTGTTATGAATAAATGGGTAATTACATTTACTCACAGCACATTTAAAGAATTGCGTACAATTAAAATTAGCAAACATATCCAGGCGGACATTAATATGAATAAAAAAGTAACAGTTTCAGTAATAACAATACATTTTCCCCATATTTTGCGACTTCTTTAATTTAAATATTGAAATAAATGCACCAATATTCCAAAAAGTTAAGATGCAACCCATGTCAAGCTATAATTCCAATAATTTTTTGCCCTATAAATGCAACTAAAACACATCTAAACTGTGTTGTGATATAGATTTACAGTAATTCCTCTCAGTATGTATAAATCTGACAGCTTTCACTGTATTCCTCAAGCCTGATCATGTTTTGTGATGACAGACAGGGGCCTAGTGGGTCAACACGCGCTGCATTGTTGACCTGAGGCAGAATGCGTCGCAGCTTGTCTGTTTGCGAGTTTCCGAAACTGGATTGGGAATCTCTTGAGTCAAGAGTGCAAGGCGTGTTTTGATCTTTTCTGTAGGAACAAAATGTCAGATCAAACCAGTAGCATTGACAAGGGCAAAGGTGGCTGAAAAACAAGCAACTCATTACACAACAACAGTGCTTTCAAGGATTTTGTTAAGCAGATTCCGTTTAAAAGGCTTTTCTCCAGTCTTTTATTACTGGTGTCTCCAATAGCATGGGTTTCTTGCATGCTGGTGAGCTCCATGTGCAGGAAAGCAATACTTACACAATCGCCTGCAGGAAAAATACAAATGCAAAGATATGAAAAGTTAGATGTCAAAATATTCTGCATATGTTTGATGATTAACAGCAAAATCAGAAGTAGATGCTTACAGATCTTACTAACTGTTGATGTTGAGACACTTCTTAGTGAAAAATAGCAAATGATATTGGGATAATAGTGTAACTGTTGGAATGAGATCATTGTGCAACACAAAGCTGGACAGATTTATAGGTGGTTATAAGTCTCATAAGTCTGAGAATTTGTAGTATCACATGTAAAGGCATTTACTATTTTTTCTCAATCTCTTTGGCAACAGAATCATTTTGAGTTATTGTGTCTTCAAGTTGCAACAAGCCACAGGAGTTAGACTTGGTCTGTTAGACAAATTAAGAGTTTTAATGCAGTTTCTTTTAAAATAGTGGCACATAGAAGTGGGATTGTTTTCCTCTGATCAGCTAAAAGAAGTCAAACATAAACTGTTCAGTTACATTTATATTACTGTAATTGTTGAAAAAGTTGGGGAAAAAAAGTTTTAAAAAAAATTTACTTTATTCAATAAGTGCTAACAATTTCAAAAGATTAAACACATTCAGCTGTTGCAATAAATGATTAATTTAAATTGAGACTTTTTACAAAACTTTACCAGAAGTACTGTGAGTGTAGAAGTTTAAAGATGAGGCAGTAGGTTCACAATCAACTTGCACCAAACAGTGATGCAATGCTTAAGTTTTTTATGTTTCAGTTATGTATAAAAACTGTATAGTTAAACAAACACTTTAACAATAACGTACTAAATTGATAACTAGACTTTCTGTAAATGGAAGATGTCAGATGTAAACATGTGAATATCCTGTCGATATAAATTATAATCCAACGTCCAAAATCTCCAATAATGTTCTTATCCTACTTATCAAATACATAGAAACCAATGAAAGTAGTAAAAATTAGACTTTTGTTAACCTTAGGGGCTTTTCTATCCTTTATGACAGGCCTTGACCTCCTGCAGGGAGTTTAGCCATAAGGGTCACGGAATCTGTCTGGCATACAACACCAGATACTTTGGCATTCAGCTGCACTCCTCTCAGACCTGCACTTCTCTTCCCAATCTGGATTTCTACAGAGGCAGGACCCAGTGTCAGGTTCAGCTACCGGATCGGCTGTCAGGGACTGGAGTCAGATCAAAGTGGGAGGCTGAAAAGAGTTAGATCCACACCCCGAACTCCAAACCGTACAAAGAAGTGAAGGAGCAAGCCCCTCTCTCATGGGAGTTGTAATGGGAGCGACCAATTACCCTGGAGTAAATCTGTTTTGCCCAACCTGAAGGAACCACAAAGGGCCACATATATGATTATCAGTGACCCTGTAGCTCTCTGAATTTCTGCAAAGAGAATTGCTCTGCTGTGATTACGTCAGCTCATTAAATGCGATGCTTCCTGAACGAAGAAGACCAAAATTTGGCCTCGTGCTATTCATGTCAGTCTGGTGGTGTTTTTATCTGATGCATCATAAAGAGCTATCCTGCTCTCCCCGCTTGACAAACCAAGATAAAATGAAGTTAGAACCGATCCACTGCCCAATTTATCTCAAATCCTCGCCAATGCAGATCTAATTTCAGCCTCTTAGTACCACAAACAGGAAGAAGAGTCAGTCGATAAACAGCCCGTGGTGACTGTCGGAGGGAGTAACGAGGTGGAGTGGTGGCGGGGGTGGAGAGACATGGTAACACATTGGAAAAGAAAAGCAGAGAGGTTATTACCCTGCGTCCAGTCTCCTGCTCCATCAGCCCCTGGCCTTATTCCTGGACTAAACCTAATTAGAGCAAGCAAGCAAATTAGCTAAAAGGATTTTAAGTAAATTGGAAATACTCAGAAAACTTTACACAACTGGGTCAAAATAAATCACCGGAAAACTGCATAAGGCTTTGATTTTCTCAAACATGATCTAAGTTTGTTTGTAGATAATAACAGGAGGTGGAGGAAGGACAGTAAAAGAGAAAGAATTGCTTTCGGCTTTAGGCCATAGTTACACATTTCAGCTAATGCAGTTTTCTGAACTCAGAGATGATGATCAAATAACTGCTTTCAAAACAGCGACTGGTCATGAGGCTTGACCCCGGACCATGCAGCGTCATTTACTATGTTTAAAAAAGACTTAGTATGTTTGTTAAAGGCATACCTTAAACACTGCGTTCTTTTTAGATATTTCCAGTATTTTATTTTGTCAACGACTGTCCCTACATATCATATGACTAAAAGCAATTCATCAAATTGTTCCTAAAAACACATTACCTGGAAATGTCAATATGCCCGTGACGTCACACTGCAAGATCCCGCCCCCTTCTGCTCTCTGCTGTGAGGCCAAGAGCTGCTTTACATGTAGATGTGATGTGCAATTCATCGTGTTTCGATTCAGCTGCAGAATACGTAAGGCGACCTACACACCAACTCTGACAGATACCTGTAGAGCAGGTGTTTAAATGAGCTAATCTACCACAGATTAACTAATAACTGCAGTGGCTATATTTCACAGATGATTTAATAATAATCACAAAAACACACATGGAGCCTAAACATACTAATACTGTAACGGATTAAACGTTCTGTTCTTTGTGTGGAAAATGTTTGAGTGGTTTTTTTTGTGTTGAACCCTGAAGCGCGTAATGGCGTTGTTGTCAGTTGCTATGGCAACGAGTCTGCGCAGCGAGAGTGAGCGAAGTGGATTTGAGTTATTTTTAAAATATATTTTTTCTGTGTTATATTCCCTTTGCTGTGGCGCTCTGAAATAAAATTAATAATAATTAATAATACCTACATATCCAGGTTTCATTTAGTCATCGGAGTGGCACGTAGCGTTGTGCGCATGCGCAAAATCTCCGGAGTCCTTAGAATCTGTTTACAAACATCGGGGACAACAGATTACCGAGCCAAATGGAAATATTTTCTCTGACACGGACTATGACTAGAAACCATCAAAGGTAAGACTGAATTTATGTTTTTGTCTTGATGAAATGAGCCTTACGTTTCCTCTCCATTGGCTGCTGCTTGCTCATAAAGCGGTGAAGCTTTTATGTTAGCGTTGCTAATGTGGCTAACACTGTGTTGCAACACTTAGCATAAATGCTAAACTTAGCATCAATGCTAAACGTAAATGCAGGTTTAGCATTTATGTTTTATAATTATTATTATCTATAACATAGTGTTGTGCATATTTTTGGCATCGCTACTAACTTTTCCTTGTGTCTGCTGTAGATTTCTAATTAAGCTAAATGTAAACCGGTGCACAAGCTAAGCTTGTTGTGATTTTATTTAAACAGATTTAATTTCCATCTTTATGGCGGTTACTATTTTTATTTTTTTTTCAAAATCTCAATTGCTGCTGTCTTTAGCATAAGTTTGCACCAATGAAAGTTATCTGAACATCTGTGTGTTAGTTTTATAAAATAATTGTACAACACTTCAATGCTGCACTTCTGCACTCTATTAAAATAATGGTTATATGTCTGATTTCTAATGTCCATTGCATTTATTCTAACCTTAGGTTAATGTAACTTTAAGGAGAACATTACTTAAATAAATATATAAAAGAACTTAGAATATATAAAAACAAACATATTTCTACGAGTTTCCGAAATCTGTTGGGATTTCCACCACCACCCTGACAACTGGAGTCACGCTTCTGTGTTTTATTGAAAAATAATGGGATCTACTTTGTTTGGTAAGTTGTATTTATTTGTATCATATTATAACCAAGCACAAGGCTCGGCCCTAAAAATTCGTATAGATGGTTACCATTGTTTTTTTTGTGAGTTATAATTTGTAAAGGCAACATGTTAGAAGTGGGACCACTGTCTCAGACTTTATATTTTATTTTATATACTTTTATTGTTGAAAGTTGAAGAGAAGCACTGAATTACTTTGTTTTTCTTGTGAACAAAATCTTTAAATATGATTATTCCTCTAAACAACATTAATTTATCTTATGTTACCAGCCATGTTCTTTCATCAAGCAAGTGTAACACGTTATAATTACAATAAATGTATTTATTTATTTTGGTTATTCGTATTGATCCTTACCTGACTGAAACACTTTTAAAAACTCTGTCTTTGTTTTAACCGTGTTACTTTAAGAATGGAAGCCCCTCCTATTTATTTCTTCTTCTGTGGTATTGTAGTTAAATTGTTTGCGCCCCTTATTCCCTCCCTTTTGTCATGTTGTCTTGCGGGAGAGGTGTGAAACGTAATGTAAATATTTAAGTGAACCTACGATCGCAAAATAGCAAATTAACTCTAGTTTTGTACTTTTGTTTTGTGTAGGTCTTGGAACGGTTGGCCTATAACACGATTTGTTGTTCTCGTCAGAAATGAATTGAGAAATCATCAATTTCGAAGAAGTCCTATATCACTGCCCTGATCATTCAATAAAACAGGAACAACAAAGAAAGTATCCAGTTACACAAGTAAGCTCTGTTTTTGCACGAGTTTACTATTATCCTTCAGACACGACAATAATGAAGCCATGTTCTTTCATCAAAAGTCCACCACTGAACACAGACATTTCAAGAATTTTCATCAGTTAAAAGATTGCTTTAACAAAAACAATCATCATCAAGTGTTAAAATCTGATTCAGGGCCCAAAATAGCAAAAATAACCAGCTTTCATCTTAATGCTTATTGATATAACTGCAAATTAAGATTCTGATAACCTTTTGCTTCTCGGTCTTAGAGATGTTTTTGACAAGGTCATATCTATAAAAAACAATATTAAATTGGTTTAAGGTGATCTTAACTAAACAGCAGTCCTTTGTTATGTTTGTTAGCCATGTAAGAGAACATTACATTATTAGCAGTGGGGTTCCTCAAGGTTCAGTACTCGGACCTGTTCAAAGCCTAGGTTAGAAAAAACACCTTTGTTTTACCCCATGTCTGATTAGATTCACTTTAGTTTGAAAAACTGAGATTTAACAGGCACATCACTAATATTCAGAGTAGCATATTATCAACTGTGCAATACCACAAAGGTTTGGACTGTACTTTTAAAATCAGAATGTTTGATTCATTCCTGTTATTAATGGAAAGAGAGAAAAAGTATGGGTTTTAGAACAAAGTCTCAAGTTTAGATTTCACTACTCTCTTTGCAGCAGTTCACAGGTGGTCAACAGGGCTGACATCAGGTTTGGTTAATGGGGAATAAGCGGGTCAAACGTCAGACAGTTCCCTCTCTGACTCTTTCAATACACCACACAGGGGACTTCATGAGGGAATCCAGTTTGATCCACTGGGTCCTCGGCAGCTAGTAAAAGTCAACAAGCTGTCACTCATATTTCTCCTTCACTTGCCTACATAGTTGACTTCCCTCTCAGCTTTCTTTCTGTCTTTCCCTTGACCTGGACATCTCACTTTCTCTTCAGAACCTATAGTAGTAATAAGTAAATATGTTTTAAATACAAACAAAAAATAGGTTACTTTCCCTTACTTTTATTAAATCTGCTGTCTGAAGGTAAGGTAAGTGTAAAGGTTATTTTGTTTATATAGCAGATTTTCAGCAAAAAGGCAATACAATGTGCTGGGCAGCCCCTGTAGGAATGTCTCCAAAGGAGAACATGACAAAGTGATGCCATAGCAGCAAATGATGGGACAAGTCCTGTCCCAAGTAGGTTTGACAGAAGACTTAAAATCTTCTATTTTGCATCCAGTCAACTGAGCTACTCACAGGATAAACAATCAGATCAAGAAGAAAAAGAATATATATTTACCCCATCATGTATATAACACATAAACTTCATATTTTAAAAATACTAGTATCAATGACTGGGTCTGGCGAGATCTGCTGGTAATCTTTGTCAGATCAGCTTTGCTCTACCGCCATCTAGTGGCTGAAGACCAGCTCTCCACCTTAACCCTGAGTTATAACAAGGAAGAAACAATATAATATAGTAATTCGAACATCTTATTAAATATTGTAGGGACAAAAATCAGGTCTAATTACAGATGTTTACCAAAAACTAATGAGACTAATGAGAATGAGAATATTTATTATGCCATTTTTACAATTGTTGATGTTACAAGCTGTCCCATAACAACAAGCCATTAAGATCCATAACTGAATAAAATATTATACAAAACATGTCAGATCCAAAATGTAGAGTTTATTCAGGCTGTTATCAACAGGAAAAAGCATGAAAGGCTTTTTTTAATTGAGTATTTTTCCCAACATCAGGGAAAAATACTCAAACAAAATATCCTTAAATATAATTTAAACAGTGAGAAAATTCTTCTTAATTTCATTCAGTTTAACAGTTTAAGATCTTAAGATCTACAAGGGCATTAAACTTGAATCTATTACCTGGATTTAGTTGGTCATGATGATATACAAAGTAATCTGTTTACTTTGTATAGTTCCTCGAGATGATATGTGGTGTGAAATGACATTATATATTAATGAACTGAATTGAATTGAAATGAATGACCAGGGTGTAAAAGGCATGGCACCATGCTTTTCCAGCATGTCATTTTCTCAATTTCTGTCTTCTCTACAAGCTAATGCAGAGATTTTCATAAAGATGTTTTCTGAAAGATTTTTATGTTGTGGGATTCAGTTTGGTTGTTGGAGGCTAGAAAAAGTTTTTGTTTCACCAGCGTGTAAGCTCCAGTCTGGAAACCATTACATTGCTATGACGCTAAATGACACAAAAAGACAAAAGGTACACCTGGGATCAGCACCAGGTAGTTGCTGGGGGTCAGCTTTTTGACTGAACCCATAATGACTCCTCCCATATTACCACAGAAAAGACTAGCGATCCAGAACACTGTAGGCTGAAGAACATCTTTCTCACTGGTTTTGCATCATTTGGGAGAACTCAGGCAAGCTGGCATAGTGATCACCCCTCCAAAGTGATGACTATAAACCATTTTTATAACTGATAGTGTTCCATAAAAACTAATTAACCTTTGATAATGAGTCAGAACATGCCATACACAAACATACTGTTTATTAAGGCTTTTATCAAAAGCAAAAAGCATAAAAGGCTGATGATCATATTAATTTGAATTCCTTTATTCTTTTTTATAGCTATGTACATGTATCTAATACCATATATAAATATTTAAATCCTTAAACAGAATTTAGACAATGACAAAATCATTCTTAAACTCAGTTCAACACTGAGATGATTGCTTCAGACATTAATTAACTTTTTACATAGATGTAACCTTAACTTAATCCAACCATACAGTTAATATTTTACTCTCTCAGATGTTACCAACAATTAATGATGATAAAATCCACAGAAGAAACAAAAAACTTATTATATTAATCCCACAAATGGTGAAAAACACAATGGTGCACCACATGTTAGAAAAGCAAAATTACTTGTTTTTTATAAACCAAAACCCAGAAAACACCTCCTACCAACATAAATTATTAGTAACAAACTTTCACTTGATCTTAGAGTGTGATTACTCTTTATCAGTTGATCAGAATTCTGGTCATCAACAAACTGACAATCAGGGTAACAATTGATGTCAGATGACCCACAGCACCGTTTCTTTGGATTAGTTCACCTGTGTAAAAAGGAGATGTGGATAGATTTCGTTAATCAATTGAAATATGATCTGTGTAATTACAAAACAATGAAGATATGATAGAAATTTACCAGTGTTTGGTGGTGCCCCGAGTACCAGTGGTCCAATTGACAGAGATCCAGAATCATGGTAAGATATGTCCCTCCGGATTAGAATGTGGTTATCTGGGTAGCAGTGCTGTAAAATAAAAGCAAGTCAGCAACATTTTAAGCCTCTGAAGATGTTCAACTTGATCATACACAATATAGCCATAAAATGCACACTAAAAAAAACTTACAGCTCTGCAGTTGTTGCTTCTCAAAAGACACAAGTGAACACTGCAGTGCAAGAAAATCTGTGTGTGGTTGGTGAAGGTGAACATCCTGAAGGAGAAACGAGATACAGTGGAGACACCGTTCTGAATCACCTCTACGGTTCCGTCATCTGGATTAGGACACCTGTGAAGCAGAAGCAGATGCAGTTAGACTGACAGCAAGAAGACACTGAATTAAATTATAAAGACAACAATATGTTCTCATTTACTGTGATGTAATGAGATCCCAGCGGACAGGATAGTTTGCTTGGTTGACTGGCGTGGCCCAGCAAGAGTCCACAACTGTGACAAATTGGCGTTGATCCACCCCTTCCGTTCGCACCTCCAAGTAAAACATCTCATCAACATCCACTTCTATGTGTCCATTAGCGCTGAAGGGGGAGAGGAAGCCTTCATCCTCATAGGGGATCATCCTCATACGATACGACCCAGTGCCAATAGGAAGCTTCTTCCTCAGAATGCTGTAGAATATGCATTTATTATGACTACTCTTAAATGTATCTAATAGCTGGCCAAGCTACTCTAATTTGCTTACAGGATTACATAATTAATAATAATCAATTAAAACAGAAGTGTAATTGGACACAATGCTCAAAGAAAACAGAGAAAATTGTGGCAAAACCTCTCCACAGGGTTGATGTCCACAACCATTGAGAGCGCCTGAGCCAGAGGGTAAACACAGGAGAAACGCAGATGAAGAGTCCTCTGATGGTTGGTCCCATTCCCCTGAATAGTGTTCTCATACATGAAGTGAGTTCCATTTCTCTAACAATGACAAAATGGAATCAATCAACTGAAGAAACACAACTGAAGCTTGAGAGAAGATGTTCTAATTCATTTACTTTACCATAAGGGTTGTACCACACAGATGGTCGTCATTGTCAAAGTGGAAGATGAGTCGTCCGTTCTGGAGAGTCCCATTGCAGGATCTGTCTTGGAGATGGAGAGCACTGGAGTGGAAGCCCGCTTCAAACAGCTGGCAGCGAGATACTGACATGGTGCCAGAACTGCTGGAGCATTCAATGTTTGCATCTGCCCACCAAAGACAGAAACATTTAGGCTTTATTTACTCAGATGGGAAAAAAAACTATAATTTCTATTTCAAGAGGGACCTGATAAGACAGCAGCACTATTTACAAGAATCGTCATTTACATTCAGTGAAACACCTTTAGGTTTTAAAAGCATCAAAGTATACAATAATAAAAGCAACTAATGAAAGCATGAATATCAAAAGTAATGGCAGTTAAAACTCTCTTCTTCATGGTCATTCAGTAGTGTTTTTAGTTCACCAAGTGTCAGTTCTTTCAATTTATACTTTTCCTGGAAGAGTGCAAGCATAGGGGCAGCATATTTAAATGCTGACTTCGCAAGATCTGTTCTATCTCTGGGCACAAACATATGCACAAAAAGCTGCACCTAAATTTCAAACCTGGTGTGAGATTTACCATAAATGCAGTCAGGTAAGAGGGAAATAGTCCCAGTAATTAATAAACAAAACGGAACACATTTGACTGTCTACAAATACAGAGAGAAAGGTGACAAGCAAATTTATACAAATAATACAAATGCTATACTGAGTCCAGTTTCTCACGATATTCCATCTATCTTCTTCAGGTTATCCAGTGAGGCATCCTAAGTAGAGGCACGGGCCACCTCAACTGACTCTTCTCGATGTGAAGAAGAAGTGGCTCTATTCTGAGACCCTCCCGGATGACTGAACTTCTCATCCTATCTGATCGGAAACAAGCCCGACTTACTTCCGGCAATGCGGACCAGACTCTAACACCGGTCATACAGGAACCTAACAGCCTTTATCAAAGGGCCCGGTACCCCATACTCCTGGAGAACACCCCATAGGGCTCCCCGAGGGATACGGTCGAACGACTTCTCCAACACATGTGGATTCCTACATACACTCCCGGGCCCTGCAAAGAGTGTAGAGCTTGTCCAGTGTTCTGTGACAGGACAAAAACCATGTTACCCTTCCTGAATCCAAGGTTAGACTATCTGACAGACCCTCCTCTCCAGGACCCCTGAATAGACCTTGCAAAGGAAACTTAAGAATGTGACCCCTCTAATTGAAGTACACTCTCCAGTCCCCATTTTTGAACCAGGGACCGCCACCCAGGTCTGCCAATTCGGGGGAATTCGCATTAACCATAAGAACCCTAAAACATCCAGAGCCTTAAGGAACTCCAGGCAAACATGGCCCATTCTGACTCAATGGCAAGATAATGCTTGAAACCTAGAAAATACCAACTATAAAGTACTAATGAACAAACCATGTTTGACAATGCAATGTAATTATTGCTACCTCTTTTAATATTAAAAACGTTAAAGTTTTGCCCTTACCGTAGCTCTCATCGTTGGATCTATTATAGTGCTCATCACAGAAGCAGCCGTATACATCATCTTTCTTACCACACCATTCATACTCCACACAATCCAGCTGTTCACAGGGGTCACTCTCAGCTGAATTGATGATATCACAAATGAAAAAGGAAATTCATCACATATGACTAAAATCTCATTGTTCTGATAATGTAGTGAACTAAACAAACATACCACAATTCAAAGGAGAGCGCCAGTCAGGGATGCTTAGACCCAAGACGGTGCAAGTTTTCTCATAAGCAGATACAGCAGAACACAGCATCCCATTGGTGGATGTGTAGAGGCAGAGATCGTAAACACAGGAGGTGAAAAATGGTTGGGGGTCAGAATACAGATGACAAGAACTGAATGGGCCACTGGTGTTGCTGATGACGCTGCACAGTTCTGTGTATTTTTCTATGAAGCGGCAGTCAGTCAGTTCATTATCGCTTCTCTCATCAGTGGATTCGCATCTAGAAAAGTTGTTAGACATTTAAAACATTTTTAATTTCTGAACAAATGTTTGCAGTGGTTGAGATTTTTAGGGTAACTATGGAAAAGTCCGAGCTCACCCTGCTTGACTTGTCTCTGATTTCCAGCTATGGCCAAACTGGTTGTCGTTTTCCGCCAAAGTACCATTGGGCAAAACTTTGTCATCACTGGGATCACCATTGAAGTTCCCACACATTCCACTGAGTCTGTTCTGGTAGTTACGGCCCATCCTGACTAGTAAAGTACTAGAGCCATCAAACTGGACTATGACATCAACAGCATCAAACACTATGTAACTTCCCTGCCTCATCACCTGACCAAAAGTTCCTGCAGTGGTGGGTAGAGAAACCTCAGCTCCATTTACCTGTTATGATGAGAGTTCAGAAAGTAAGACTGAAGATTTAAAACAAAAAAAAATGCTTTTTATCAGTAATTTAAAATAAAACTTACCTTCACTCTATTGCTAGATCCGAGCCTAACATGAACACTTTCTGGATGATTTGAGAGGTATATGTCAACTGATGACACAAAAGACACAAGGTTGTTTCCTCTGTGCTTGTTGGTGGCCACGACTTTGTACTGAGTTTCATTGTTGCTGTGGCTCAAACTCTCAGTGATGATGTAAGAGCATGATCCCTGAAAATGAGCTAGAGCTCCATCGAAGGTGATGTAATGTGGGTCACCCCATACAGTACAGGTAGACATGGCATCGTGACAGCCTAGCTGGCCCTCTCTGATGGTGCACTCTTGCTCAGGAGTGCATGATGAGGGATTACAGAGCAGTACATTGGGTGCATGACATTCACACTGTTGGGAGCAACTGTCTTTCCAAAAGGATTCACCAGCCTGGAAGAATAGTAAAAGTATATGACAATAGTAAGCTGCAAAACTGCAATATGCAGAACCAGATTCATGATCCACCTTTGTCAAGTTTCCACTCCTTCCTGTCTATAAAGGCTTTGTTAATTACTGGATGAATTTTTGGAGTTGGCACCAAACAAATGTGTGAAATGTCTCAGGTGGAATCTGGAATGAAAACCCCAACTTTTAAACCTGCATAATGTATAGAAGATGTCTATGCATGTATGTTCATTCCACATTAGATATTTTTAACTGGTAAAGGGCACCAATCCCTTCATGGTGAGTTGCATTTGGAATTAATTATACTAATTACATTCTGCTCTTTAGGTTAATTTTGTACCAATGGATACTTCCTCTCTTGCTGGCCATTCAGTCCAAATTCATTGAACATCTTCTTCTGCCTGTGGTAAACAGAACTGTCCTTGTATAATTATTGGAACAGGCCATTTTCAGACACCTAGAGATTGTACCAAGGAGACTTGAGGAGGTGCATAAATATATATATTTTTAATTTTGGCAGATAATGACTTTTATGAGATGTCCCACAAGGAGGCTTTATGTTTGTGTTGTTGCCTTGAAATGCAACATCTTAAATGATCTTTTAATTCTTCAAAGCCATTCCAAAAAAGATGAATTAACTCTTATGTGCTGACTCACCGCTAAATAATCAAGCATGAATTGAATTGAAATAACCTACATTGAAGTAGAAGCCATCATACTGACAGCCACAGCTTTCTACAGCCACACAGCTTGTTCCACTCCTGGAAAAACCTTCATCACAGAAACATCCCTCAGAGCAAACATGGTCACAAGCAGCATCAATGCTGCTGGCACAGGTGTTGCCACAGTCTGTTCCACACAGCTCATAATGGCTGTTGGCTGGGCACTCAAGTCCTGAGGAAAAGAAGGACAAGTTGGTTAAAACAAGCTCAAACATAAGAGATCACCTATTCTGAGAGACTTTTGAGGAAGGTGCTTGTTTGATTGAATACTTTAATTTCACACAGCCTTCTATACTCACTGCAAGTGGTGTTTTGCCTCCAAGGGTAGATTCGGACATTAGCAGACTGACAGGCACTGACATATGTCTCAATAGCTCTGCACAGAAGATCATTGCCTCGATTTCCCGACATGCAGACATCGAAGACGCAGTCACTGAAATATGGAGCTGGATCCACCTCCTCATGGCAGAAGCTGAAGGGGCCGTCAGCTGCCTGGATCACCTCACACTGGGCCCTGGCGGATCGATCATCGTTGCATTGTGCGCATGAAGAGCCACAGCCATCACTGCAGGTGTAGTTCCCAGGAACCTTCCAAGCTACCCCAAAAGCATCTGCTGAGTTGGACAATGCTCCACTTGGGGTGTGGAAGTCATCATTTGGATTTCCATTGAAGTTTCCACAAAGCCCACACATCTTTCCTCTGTTCAAGATGAGAAAGACTGAATCAAAATTTTGAACACTTAATGACAATGAAACAGACAATGATGTTATACTCTTTTTACAGTTCTAACACGGCATTAATTCGATAACTATAGGATTGAAGAAAATTATATTAAAATTCAAGCTGTGTTGAAGATTAGATAGGATACCGGTAGCTTGGGGGCACCGAAATGGACACTCTGCTACTTCCATCATACGTGACGCTCAGTCCAAACTCTGCATTGACAAATGTTTGAGATCCACTTCCAAAAATAGACAGACTTCCATTGAAAACAATTGGCAGGTTTCTTGTGATTCCATTCACCTGTGAAGAAAAAACGATTTTCATGGTACTCACATAACTGATATTTCTGTTCTATTACTGATGTGGATATTTAAGAACTGAACAGTTGTTTAGTTAAATATACCAAGAAGAAATGTTTTGGCTTTGAAAAGTACTTTTCAAAATTAATTTCTAAACTTCTTTAAACAGGTTAAATATTTAGCAATCTTCCATCAAAGACAGCCTGACTTACCTCCACAGTACCCCTCTTGCCTCTCGACATACGCACTTCATAGCCCAAGACATCTACGAAAACTTCAGCCGTGATAGAAACTGGCAGTCCAAACCACGGTTCATTCTTTGCTTTCACAGAAAACTGATGAGGGTTCAGAGTATCATTGCAAACTGTTGCCAGAACATAGCGGCAGGTTCCCATGAAGTCGTAGGCCTTGCCATCAAAGGTCAGGTAGTGAGGGTCTCCAGAGGCAGAGCAGGTGCCATGAGGGTTGGGATGGCAGCCAAACTCACCACCCACAACATGGCAGGACTCCTGTGGTCCACATGAATTTGGGGAGCATTGGACTACACCAGTTACACCATTACAGGTGCAAAGGTTCTGACATTCTTCTCCATCCCAGAACTGTTCACCAGCTTGCCGATAGCGTCCATCATGAAAGCATCCACAGGATGTTGGAGGTACACACTGGTTACCATTGAGGACAAACCCATCATTACACTGACACCCCTCTTGGCACTGAGTTTCACAGGTGAAGGGGAATGAGAGGCTGGGGCAGGAAGACGGACATGAACTTCCACAATGTTCATAGTGGCTGTTTGAAGGACAGGTTAGTTCTGTTGGGGGCCACAAAAGGGGAAAAAAGAAAAAAGTCATCATGCATATGTTAATTTGAAAGGCATCTTCATCCAATGTGGTTCTAGAACTTACCACAGCCAGTTGCATTTCTCCACTGTCCCAGAGACACACCGTTATGTTGACACATCAGTGCATAATCTCGTAAGACCTCACATAGTGTCGATGCTGGATCACTGGAGCCCTGGAGGATTCCTACACATGCATCTACCTGCTGCCATGGGTTCACTGCAGCCCAGCATGAACTAAATGGTCCAGTGTGTGAAGTAAGAACTCCACAGTGCTCACTGGAATTGAAATTAGCTGTAGAGTTATGAGGTCTGTTTTCCACACAGTGATCTGCCAGGGAGCCATCTCGCCAACTGTCCCCAAACATCTGGGAGTCACTGACTAGAGTACCATTGGGGGTACGGAAGTCGTCATTCTGGTCAGCATTGTAGTTTCCACAAAGTCCACCTAATAAACCACTGTAGACACCTGGTGCAGTGACACGGACAAAGTGAGGCCAGACAGTCTGCAGAGTTACACCAAAGGCTGTGCGAAGGATGACACTGTGAGTGCTGCTTTGGAAGATGCGGATTCTGTTGGATCCAGAACTAAATGGCAGTCTGATCAGCTGTCCATCAACCTTTAACACATTTGAAAAAAAAAAATTCAAGAAATATTTGAAGTAGATGTTCAAAATATTCCAAAATGGACATAGAAATTGTCTTTCGCACTTTTCATCACTTTGGAAAAGTTCCAGATATAATAAAATCTTACGAACACAAAATGTACTATACAGAATGTGTCCATTGTTTGCGAACATTCTATGAATAGCTTATTACTTACAACAGTTAAAGAATTTTTATTGAATAGAGCTCAAACAAAACTTCCTTCTTACTTTTGATACATTTTGAGTTGTTCAGATGAAACAGCTTGAAGATAAGTCCACTCAGGGGCGTCTCAAAATATGCAATATGTACACTAAGCTTGGTTTTATCGATATTTTAACATTTGTTTTTTGATTGAAAATTAAATAAATGTTAGTTATATGTAATAATCTTCAAACAAAGCTACACTTATATTTTATGTATTTTTATTTGTAGAAATTTGTCACTTACCTTAACAGTGCTACCACTTGCTATCTCAATAGCAACTTGTGTTCCCTCTGCCTCAAACTTTAGCACATTGGAAAAATCTTGTGGCCCCTGTGGAACTTTTTCCACAGTGACCATGAAGTGCGAGTGATCAGAGGATCCAATAACTTTGGCAAGGGCCAAGCGACATGCTCCTGGGTACTGGTACATCACTCCATCAAATGTCTGATATGATCCTGGTCCTCTGATCCAACATGTTGCAAAGCTGTTTGGTGTGCACCCTCTTACTCCATCCTCCACCCTGCAGGACTCATGTTGGCCACAGCTGTGAGAGCTGCAAGTCATGGAGCCATAGCTACATGTACAGCGCCTCCCACAGTCTGCATCCAGTATGACAGTTTCTCCTGAGCGGTAGTAGTGACCCTCAAAGCTGCAGCCACAGTCAGCATGAGGGACACAGACCCCTCCACTCAGGAGGTAGCCTGAATTGCAGACACAGCTCTCTTGATTGGGCAGGGGGCAGTTGTCAGTGGAATTAGGGTTGACACA